>APFE031732998.1:91275-123378 GCA_000404065.3 Pinus taeda
CAAGTAAATTCCTTTGTCACAAACCTGCAAACACAAACAAGGCAAACAATTAAATAGCACCTGAATAACCAGTATTATAAAACACATTTAACATGAAAGTCAAGGAGTCCATGAAACAAATAACATGAGATACTTGTTGAGAAAAATGAGCCTGATTGTATTAATTCAAAAGAAGAAGAACTTTACAACCTTTGCTTTGACGCTGTACAAGCTCCTCCCAGGGTCCAACAAGAAGTCTCCTCTACTTTGACAAGCTTCACTCACTCCCCAATGAAGCCAAAACGGTATGTGATCTCTCCTCTTAAGCTCAAATAGGAAGTCTTGATTTCACTAGCATTTACCCTCAAAAGTTCAACTTCTAACCTCTCTAGCCACTGACCCAATGCCTCAATTTATAGTGCAATAGAGGGCAGTTACTAGGTCCTCCTTCAAAGGGATAGAATCCTCCTTCAAAGGGATAGCTCCTCCTAACAAGGGATTAGCTCCTCCTCTTTTGGGATGCATGAACCACTTTGGAGCGAACAATCCACGTCAAAATTCCTTCTAGAAAACTCTAGAATTAACCCAAAGTGAGTTTTTTAAGATAAAAATTGCGCCTTTTGACTTTCAAAGGGGTACACACCCTCCCCTTTACATACAGAGCGTATAAGTATGCAGATATCCAGAACAAAAGGTGCGGGCCCGCAGGCAAAAGTGAGAGAAAGTGCGGAACCAGAGTTACATTGCTTTTTTTGATGTCTTTCTCTCATTTCTAAAGCTTGTTTTGAAGAGCTGAGGTCTGAGACTTGCTTAGGAAGCTGGCATAGGTGGTGATAGAACCATACCGACTGCAAATAATCAAGGTGACAATATTTTTGTGTAACACCCATCAATAGAACTTATCCTTCTTTTTGCGCTAAGGTTCCTCCTTCAATCAAATCCAGATCTGCACCATCACCCAATTACTAGTATTCCAGATCTACCGCTTTTTCAGATATTCAATAATAATTTAGATCATCCTTTGCCACAAGATCTCCTTCCTCTTTTATAGTCTTAGGCCTTCCACAATACCACGGTCCAAAACCATAATATTTCAATACCATGAACCCAAAACTACGGATCAACACATCTGACGAGACGCCATGGTCCAAAACCATAGGTTCAAATCCCAAGGACTAACTACCATGGACCAAGAGTAAGTTCCCCAACATATAAGCGCTTTAGTAACATATAACTCGCGTGTATACGCGCCTTCGTCTAGATGAACCTGCGTATATGTCTTTTTCTTCTTTCTGAGTGCCTGAACTGAAATCTATCACCAAGTTGAGTTGCCATCAAGGACAACACCAGAGCCATAGCATCAAACCTATGCCATAATGCCAACATTGATTTCAACAACAAGCTTAATTGGGAGCGCTGCAGAAAGAAGAAAATCTTAGGAGGGTGGAAAGCATTATATGCTCTTCAAAATAGATGTAAAAAGACAAAGTTATGGGATTGGAAAACAATTAAAGTGCTTTTTGGGATCCTAGTTTGTCCAGTGATATTATATGGGTGTGAATTGTGGGCTAGCGACATCCCTGTCTCAAAATGGAAGCAAATTGAGAAAATCCAAAAACGCTTGATCATGAGCAAGTTTAAAATAAAAAGTTCGGTTTCTTGTGAGATAATGCTGAGTGAAACAGGAGCAACTTCTGTCGAAGCAATTGCTATGGTGCGTATCATAAGGTATCTTTAGAAAATTGAGCAAATGGGAGAAGGTAGATGGCCTAAAGTTATCTTCAATGAAGGAATGAGTGAAAGAAAGAAATATTGGATGAGACAAAACAACAACTGAATGCAAAAATGGAATATTTACATCAATGCATGTCCCACAAATAGCAAGGATTTGAAGAGTTATGTTATGGAGAAGTTTCATAAGCATATATGGGAAAATAGTTGGGTAGAAAGAAGAAATATTATGTTCAAGAATTCAACCCCATGTGTGATCTCCAACATAAAGAGTATATTGGAGCTAGCATTCCATGGAGAGCAAAGATTATTATTGCTCAATTAAGAACTAACTCGCATCAATTATAGTGCGAAACATGTCGGTGGAAAAGACCTAAAGAAGCTTGGGAAGACCAGGTGTATACTTTTTACACTTTTGGGGCAGTGGAATTAAAAAACATTTCGTTTGGAATGTGATGCTTTCAGAGACGTTAGAGACAATTACAACAATATATTAACATTGGTTCCTTGACATTGTCATTTCAGTAAAAAAACTATTAATAAATTGGGCCAGCTCATCATTAATTTAAATAATAAAAAAATTAAATTACAAAAGACAAAAAATAGAAAAACTAATAATCCCATAAACTAGTTTATAATCTCACGCACATTAAAATTTCATTCATTCCTAAATTTCACTCATTATGACTCCCACTTAACGAACCTTCTCATTTTATTTCGGGAATCTTGTTTTCATAACCTCATTTTATAAAACCCGGGAAAGGATTCCTTCGAAATCCACCTTATAACTCCCACTTACTATATGTAAAACCCCTTAGCCCTCCTCATTGAAATTTCGGGACTCTTATGAGATCCCAAAAAGCCACTTGTTTATTATTTTAATTAATATTTAGTTTTTAAATATAATTTTATTTAATATTATTATTTGTTAATTTATTAATTGTAATTGTAAATTTATTTTTTTAAAATTGGTATATAATTAAAAAATAAACTTCAGGTGTGGCTATGGGATCTTCTCTCTCGCCAATCGTGGCAAACCTTTTCATGGAAAAATTCGAGAAGAAGGCCCTGGATTCATATCCATTAAAACCCAAATCTTGGGTCAGGTTTGTAGATGACACCAGTGTCAATTGGCCTTATGGCGAAAATGAGCTAAGCAAGTTTCTGGACCATCTCAATAGCTTGTCCGAAGATATCAAATTTACAATGGAAGTAGAAGAAAATAATTGCATTCCATTCTTGGACATTCTCCTCATAAGAAGGAATGATGGTACCATAGGTCACAAAGTTTTTAGAAAGAAAGCCCATACAGATAACTACCTTCATGCCGATTCTCATCACCACCCTGCCCAAAAAATGGGGGTGCTATAAACCCTCTTCACTAGAGCTTGTAGAATCTCTGATATAAACCATACTGAAGAAGAAACCTCATACCTTAAAAGAACATTTGCCAACCTAGGGTACAACAATAAAAGCATATACAAAGCCATTCAAAAAGCGAAATCTGATAATAATAAAAACAAGACAAAAGACACCCCAACCTCTAATGCCTACCTTCCTTACATCCAAGGAGTCACTGACAAGATAGCAAAAATCCTCAATAAGAAAAATATAAAGACTGCTTTCAAACCCTTGTCTACCATTAAACAAAGAATGAAATCTGTTAAGGACAACCAAGATCAACTTCAGCAAAAAGGAGTATATATCATCAAGTGTTCTTGTGGGGATCAATACATAGGAGAAACTGGTAGATCCATAAAGATTAGACTAAAAGAGCATAGTGCAGACATCCGTAACGAAAGAATCCGATCCTCGGCCTTAGCTGAGCATGTAGGTAAAACTAATCACCATATATGCCTTGAAGACGCTAAGGTCATTGCCAAGGTAGAACACCATTTCAAGCGGAAGGTTAGAGAAGCTATGGAAATCATTAAGCATCCCAAGAACCTTAACAGGGATGGTGGCATGGAAATTAGCAAAAATTGGAACCCGTTGCTAACCCCCGCAAATAATCTCAATAATGAGGTTAGAGATTCTTGATCAGCTAACATAATAACTTACCCTTAGGTTAAACTAACTTTGCTGCTCTTTAGAGACCTAGGCAAGAAGAATATCAATGACAATAAAGATAACTATTACAATATAAATAACAATAATAAACGTTTAAATAGTAGCTAACAATAGCAATATAGAAATATAAATAACATTATAAATAACAATAATAGGTATATAAAAACAATAATTAATAATAAAAGCATTAATAATATAAATATTAATGTTAGGTAAGAAGTACAATTAGGATTTTTAGTAATAATGATAACATAAGTGACAATCAATAAAAATAACAATAGATAAGAATAATAAATATAGATAGGGGCAATAATAAAACATAACTGTTAATAATAAAATAATGATATAAATAATAATTTATAAGAATAAATATCAGCAATTAATAAATATAATAAATATATGGATAATATAATAATAATAACAAGAGTTAATAAATAATTAACTACAGATAAATAATAAACATGAACTAAAACATTAAATAATAATTAAAATAACAATAAGAATAAGGATCTATTCAATAATATACAGCAAACATTAAAAGATTAATATTAAAAAAGTTTAGAATAAACAAATTAATTCTATTAATTCAAACAAAGGAATCTAGAGACTCAATAATAATATAATAATTAAATTATAAAAAACATATAATGAGTCGGCCTATTTGTCTTTACATTCAACTGTTTTCATTTTTATACCTATCCTTTGCCTTCTTTTCTCCACACATTTGTCCTGATGATGAGTCTAGGTACAGACTCGAAATGTCGACCAAAAAAGATGAGAACTGTGGAAAATCCGAACTCCTCACAGAAACCACACCACAGTAATCTGCAATCTAAAATTGGTATGAAGCTCCTAAGAAAGTTGATTTTTCCCAAAAAGGCTTGTAGTTCTTTAATGTTTATGGGGTGAGGGACTTGTAGGATGGCTTGTATCCTGTCTGGGTTAATCCTAATGCCTTCTTTAGAGATTATATGGCCCAATAATTTTCCTTCTTCTAGGCCAAACAAGGATTTCTTTGGGTTTAATGATATGCCATATTTCCTGCAGATTAAGAATACTTGCCTTAGATGATATAGGTGCTCTTGATCTGATTTGGCTGTAAGGTCATCTAGGTAAATGACTAAAAAGTCATGGATTTCTTTAGCAAAAGCAATATCCATGGCTCTTTGAAAAGTTGCCCCTGCATTCTTGAGTCTAAAAGGAATTTTCACATACTTGAATGTTCCCCAAGGGGTGGTGAAAGCAGTTTTATCTTGGTCATCAAGGTGCATTAGGATTTGATTGAAGCCTGAGAAACCATCTAATAGTGATATTCTTGAAGCACCCACTACCCTTTGTAGAATGTGATCCATTTTGGGCAAAGGGTAGTTGTCTTTTAAAGAGACTTTGTTCAAATTTCTCAGGTCAACACATAACCTTATCTCCCCTGTCTTCTTTCTAGTGGGCACTAAATTCGAAACCCATTCTGAGAATCTGATTGGAGCTATAATTCCAGCTTCATACATTCTCTTAACTTCTTTTTCAATCAAAGGGAGCAGCACAGGGTTGACCCTCCTTAGTTTCTGTTTGAAAGGTTTTTGGTTTTCTTTGAGAGGTATTGTGTGTTGGATTACTGCAGTATCATAAGACTTTAGGTCTTCATAACTCCATGCAGAGACATCTTGAAATTCCTTGAACAATTCTATATACTCAAGTTTTTGGTCAGGAGGTAAAGCTTTGGACAATTTTATCATTTTGGGATTTTCTGCAATTCCTAAATTGCAGTCCTCAATTTCAATGTTCAATGGCTGCATTTTAGGTTTCCTAGAGATGTCATTTGAGTCAAACATTTCCTATAAAGGAGTAAGGCCTGTAGGTAGAAAATTGTCTTTCAGCTCAATGACTTCACATTCTGCTGCAATTGCATCCTCACCTTCTTTTTCATGAAGTTGTTGTAAATCTGTTTTAGTGAACTTGGTGGGGTGTAGAAGTTGGTTTGCTGTTTCAGCAGAGATATGTGTTCAACTTTGTCCATTTGGATGCTTTCCTCTACAGTGTTGGTATCCATTTTTGTGCTTGTAAACTCTTCTTTCAAAGTTAGGAAATTGTTGATTTGTATGTCATTTTAAAACACCTGCCAGTTCTTTACATTATTTGGTACTGCAGGCCTATGATTTATTTTAGCAGTGAATAGGTGATTAGGCTTGAATTGCAATTTGCAAGTGCTTGCAAAAGTTGTTAGACTATGGGCATGCAAGTTTTGATTTCTTGGAATCTTGGTCAGTTGGGTTTCAAGAAAGGTGTTAAGAATTTCCATTGTGGCAGCTCTATGACCTCAGCCTAAGATCATTTGTAATGAAGTTACCCTTTATTTGTTGAATAATGAGGTCAGAGTCTCCCAAAATTGATATTCAGGCTGCACCCAAGTTTCTTATCACTTTGAGTCCTAAAAGGAGGGCTTCATACTCGGCCATGTTGTTGGTGCACCTGAAATTTAATCTAAATGCATGTCCCTCAGTGTGGTCATCCTTTAGATTATGAATCCAAACCCCTGCCCCTGCTCCTAGCTTATTAAAAGATCCATCAAATTCTAGATACCATAGGTCTTCTTGATTTGCACTGGTATTAGGAGCCCTTTCCATTTGCTTAGTAGGGGTAGTTGGATTTACAGTCTCATAGGGTTTCTTACGTGTGACTGTTAATTTATTGTCTTTGAAGATTTCTTGAATCTGAACTGTGGATTCTTTGTCTAGGAATTTATCATGGCTCAAAGTCATCATTTTTACATCAACAAGGGTTTTAATTTTAGTGTTGTATAAGATGAAAGAGTCCATGTCTGAATGTATGGAATATATGGGAAATTTTTGGGTTTTTTCTTGAGTACTAACCACATATTTCATCAAAGTTTCTCGGTATAGCCTTTTAGGCTGGCCGAAGACTGAGATTGTGGCATAAGACATGTCTAGTTGCAAAGATCCTTGTAGCTTGGCACCCCAGGACCTGGATAACAGCATTCCATATTTTGGTGGAATATCAACTACCACCACATCCATGAGAATTGTCTTGGCTGGATATTGGACTAATGACACACATAGATCCTTGATTAAGCCTAGACATCGGACTTGACTGGAATCAAAGGAAAACAAGTCTTTGTATGGCCTTGTGATGTCTAGGTCCAACTTCTCCATGACAGATTTGGGCATCAGATTATATGAAGCTCCTGAATCAAACATTGCATTGTGAAGCACCTTCTCATGAATGTTTAGACTCACATAAAAGGGAGGGACCCCTCCATCTGTTGTTTTACCATTTGCTTTAGGGCCAAATATAAGTTTTGGTTGATCATCAAGGATGTTTACTGAATCTTTGTTCTCTGAAATTTGTAATGATCTGTTGATTTGTTCCCTAAACACTTCATGCCTAGCCAATTTAGATAATGGGATGGACACTTTTAACTTACCTATTTCATCCTCCATATTAAAGGGTTTTTTCTGTTTGTGTTTTGACATTTTGGGCAACCATGTTGTGCCTTTCAACTGAGTTATTAACAACTATGTCTTTTACTGGAATGTCATGCTGAACTAGGGTTGCTTGCTGACCATCTTACAAAGGTTTTTCTACCACTTTTCTGAGTGGAGAGACAGTTATATGGTGCTCCTTTGATTCATCCTTGTCTGAAACATCTTCTACTATGGGGCTGTTTGGATTGGGAGTGGATTTAGGGATGATTGGTACATGAGAGTCCTTGAGTTTAGTTTTGGTAGGTTGCTTGATTGTCTTTTGCTTAGGATTATTAGGAATGTCTATTCTTCTACTTCTCAAGTTGTATTGCTTATGGACTTCATACACAACTGTTTCATATCCTTGGTTATAATCGAAGGATTCCCCTGATTTCATTGGAAATTGACTAAGAGTATGAGCCTCTTGATCTTCTTGAGTTAGGAAAATTGGTTGGCCACTGTTGAGACCCATTAAATTAATGTGTGGGTCCTCTGTTGGTTCATCAGATGTGGAAGATTCTGCATAATTTTCTTGGAAGGGAGGCCTTATGTTTTGGTCTGGACCAGCCTTTCCAACATTGGGGCTTTGATTTTTCCTAAAGTTTGGATTTCTTGCATTGTTGTTTGGTTGGCTGTCCCAAGAAGATTTCCTCTCAATAGTTTCCACTCTGTCTCCTAACCTATCCATGCCTTTAATAATTGCATCAAGTTTTTGTTCAAAGGCAGAGGGTTCCTCTTTGAAAGTTGTTCTTCTTTCAGTCCTAGCTCAATTTCTTTTGGAAATTAGATTAGCTTCAACACTCACAGCTATGCTCTGCATATCTTCAAGGCTAGGAGGAGCTCTCTCCCTGAGCTGGTAAGCCATGTCTGAGTCAAAACCATCAGGGAATTTAATCAATGCCAAGTCTGGTGGTGGTCTAAGATTTATTGGAATAGCAAGGTATGTATTGTTGAATCTGGCATAATAATCTTGGATTGTCTCTTGTGGGCCTCTTTTTAAATTATCATATTCTGTTTGTTGGATATAATACTGAGAGGGGGGGTGAATCAGTATTATCAAATTCTTTTCAATATACCTTCCAGATTTATACTTTAATTTATTCTTCAGATATTGGTCATTAGTTTGTATGTCAGTACCATATAATAATGAGCAATAACAAGAAAGACAAATAATCACACCAAGGAACACCAGATATAAGGTGGAAACCTGGGTGAAAACCACTTGCTGCAAAATGTCTCTATCTTCTTTCAATTAGAAAATTCTTTTACAATGATTTTGTACTGGTGCAGTCCTTTACCAATACGTAGGCTGCAACCTGCAGAGAGCTACAACCCTCTCTTTTTCCAGTCTCTCCTGGAAGGGAGCTACAACCCCCTTTGCTCTTTTTACTTCTTTAAGGACCACGTTTCAGTAATTTTCAAACTGGATCCATGGACATCAAATAATCAACAAGTACATATGAATCAACCAAACTCCTTATACAATCAACCAATGAATCACCCAATTTCTCAGAATGCTGTAATCAGAAAGGAAATACCAGTAAACTAAACCCAGAACTCTGCAGCAAATAGATAAAAAGGCAGCCAACAAATACTTCAAAGAAAAGTCTGCAACTTGAGCAATATAAACCTGCAGATATCCACAGCTCTTCTGTGTCTAAACTGTGCAGATCTGCACCTGATCTTTCTTGTGCTCTGCGTACTTCTGCTCAGATCCGCACCTGCACTGTCTGTCTAACAGCGTACCTCCGTACTGTGTCTTCTTCTGTGCTGCGTACCTCGCACTGCGCCTTCTGCTTCTCTACGTACCCCACGCATTGTACCTTCTTCTTCGCTGCGTACCCCGCACTACGCCTTCTTCTGTGTTGTGTACCCCCGCACTTACGCCATGGATCACCTGCGAACTTCTGATTAGCGCCAAAATAACAGTCCTCCAATGTGCCACAGTCAGATCCACACATCTGTTCATGCACCTGAGAGATCACGACCTATCAATAGATTCGCCTTAAGTTTTCTCCTTGATTTAGATCTAGCTTTTTAAAAACCAATCATCCAAAATTTCAGATCTTAAGATATTTAAATTTCACAAGTGTATGGCCAAGAGATCTCCTTTCCTTTTTATAGGCAAGCCTTTCACAATACCACAGTCCAAAGCCATAATAACACAATACCATGAACTCAATACCTTGAACCAATATTTTTAGATGCAAAACCACGGACCAAAACCATAGGATCAAATATGTCGGGCTAAATACCATGGACCATTCATAAAGATTCCCATGTGCACGCACTTTTCTGCATTGGAGAGAGTGAAACTGGGGTCTGCACCTTCTGGACGAAGCACCTTCGTGTATGTCCGCACATCTTGGTCGGCGTACCTGTGGGTCCGTAGCTTCTCATAAGATCACCTGCGGGTATCTCTTTCTCCATGATTTTGAGTGCCTGAACTGAGATCTGTCACAAGAGTGAGTTGCCATCAAGTACAACACCTGTACCATAGAGCCAAACCAGAATCATAATGCTAACACTGTTAAGATGTGTAAAGGGTCATTTTTCTTCTCCCATCTCTTTAGGAAAGTTTGATAAAGGGCATCTGGATTAGCTATTGTGTTTGCAGGCAATGACCTAAACCATGCCCTCACATCGCCAGTTAAGCTCTGGACAAAAATTTTCATCCTCACATCATTATCATCAATCTCATAGTTTTCAAAATAGTCTTTCATCCTCTTGGTATGTTCTTGAGCAGTATAAGTGCCCGTACTATCAAAATAGGTAATTTTTCCCTCATAATCCTGTGGCATAGCCCCTGGATTGGCAGGCAACTGCAGGGGGCATATCTATTTGCCATGTTGGTAGGAAAAGTGGGACAACTGGAAGCACAGGGGTAGGGGCTGAGATAAGTGCTATGGATGGAGGGGTAGAAAAGAGAGTTCGGAGTAATAAAGGTGAACTGGAAGAAGCTACAGCAATAGGAGGGAGGGTTTGAGGGTTTGCTGCAGTAGGTTTAATTTGAATGGGTTTCTGTTAGGCTGGTTCAAGGTTTGAATTAGCAGAACTCTCTTGATTTTCTAATTTCCTAAGGTTCTTAGCAATCATATTTGGATTGTCAAAAATAGCTGGAGGATTTGGGTCTGGGTTTGACCTTATGTGTCGAGTTTTCTTCTTTGGAGCCAGCTTCTAAGTATGTTTTGGTATTTTGTAGGGATTTTTGGAGGACACAAGTTTTGACAATATTTTGAAGGAAGCTACTAGAATGTAGGAGAATTTTGGGCCTTCCTTCAGGGAGGTTTGAAACAAGGATGGCCAAACAAATCTTTGAGGCAGTTGTCTAGAAACTAAAACTAAACTGGATTTTCACTGAAGTAGCTTTTATCTACTCTTGTGATTGCATAGCAAGGGCAATTTCAAAGGCTGCCTGGCTAGCTTCAGACTCCGTCTGTAGCTTTAGAGTTTAGACAGTAGTAGCAGACATTCGTTAGTCCCCAACGGAGTCACCAATGATGTTATCACTCAGGCTGTTCCCCGAAACTTGTTGAGAAAAGGGAATACGGCTGAGGTAACAACTAACCAGTCTTTTAGATGCAATTTCTAGCCAAACTGCATCCAGAGAGGGCTCTCTCTATATGTTTTAACTTTGTTTATTATAATTTTTATGCTAGTTATGATGTGCAGAGTTTTGTATTAAATGGGTTTGGCTGGTGATTTCAAGCAGAGGTAGGATGTAGGTCTGATAGGGTCAAGTCCATTGGGCAATGGAGTCTATTATAGTGGACTACTGAGTGTGTTTCGGTGATGATAGGCAATACTATAGAGCAAGATAATCAGTTTGGAACAATATTAAGGCCAGTGATGAATGGGATGTAGGCCAGTGGGTAAAGGGCAGTCAAGAATCCTTTATCCTAGTGGCAGAGGGAAGGTGCTGAATACTTTCAAGGAGCAGTGAAGAATTCCTTGACAATGTTCAAAATGAGGGAATTAGCAGAAACATAAGCATTTGAGAATTTTTATTCAAGCTAGTTGTGAAGAAAACATAGATAACAACAGGAATTGAACACAGAGTGTATTTAAACAAGTTCTGGGCTATTCTTTTTCCCTGTTGTTAAGATTATGAAACATATATGAGACTTGCAAACATAGAAAACACAAAACATAGTTAGAATAACTTATTGAGCCACAGCAAGACACAAGAATTCTGTAGCAGAGTCCAGAGTCATCACATCCACATTCAGAAGGTTGAACAGAAATGCATTTCAACGCCCTTTGTATTAATCAATATCTGAGTTACAACGCAGTTCAAATGGGAGAATCACCAACCCCGAATACATTCTTTGGGGGGGTATTTATACAAAAAGAGAGTTTACAAAATATCTTAAGGATAAGATAAGGAGCAATAACTTCCTTCAACTACTTTGTCAGAGAAATAAAGGTAGAAATGAAGGCAGGAGTTATTGTAGCTGTGTTGGCTGCTTTACTGACAAGATATTTTAGACTTTTCACCCAAGAATTCGGCTGACAGTTATGTCCTTGCTTTGCTTTCCTGCATTGTTGTCCTGATCTCTTTCCTGCTCTGGATTCATCTTTAATGTGTCCTGATCCTGGCTTGAGCTCCTTCATTTATATCTGCCATGTGTCTTGCCCTTTGACCAGATGTAAAAAGGATCCGAATTTACTTAAGCAAAACTTCCAAGATACTTTGCCACCAGTGTTCTGTGGGAAACTGATGTCTTTGTATCTTTACTAGTATCTCATCAGCCTCAGTATATCTGTAAAAATTGGGCTTGACTTCAAATAGACGATTTATTTCATGTTCTATGAAAAACAAATTCTCCAGTTTGTCATACAAGCTCTGTCCAGAAGGAGGTCCTGTGTTTTCTGAGCTGTTGGATGATGCAGTGGTCTGATTTGTCACATACATATTCACATACATATTTTTCATTTTCATCATTTAATGGGTTATTTTTAAAATTGTGTAATGTTTTATTTATTTATTTTTTGGATTTTTCATTTTCTTTTTACTTATAATATATCTATATATATATATATATATATATATATATATATATATATATATTATATATATATATATATTTATATAATATTTATATATATATATATATATATATATTATAATATATATATATATATAATTTTTTTGGTTTTGTTTTCAGTTTTATTGATTGATTAATTTATTTTTTGTTGTAGAGGTTGTGTTGATTTTTGACTAGCAACATGGCCCCAGTATCTATCAATTTGATAGTTGATTTTTTATTTTTTGTTACAATTAATCAAGTTTGTTTCCACTATGTATGAATTTGACAGTTGATTTTTACATTTCAATTGCAATGGGTCAAGCATGTCCGCACTATGTGTCAATTTGATTGTTGATTTTTAAGCTTTTGTTGCAATGTGTCAAGTTGTCTTAAGCTAATATTTTAAAAGAACTGTATTTTTATCATTTGGTATAATGACTTTTTTATTTAGGTATTTATTTTTAACTTTCAATTTAGTTATGATAATTGATCTCGAAATATGTTGAAAATCTAAAGTTTGTTATAGTCATGATATTTGTTTTTACTTCCATGGATGAAAAATGTTGAAATTTTAATGTTTTTTGGAGTCATGATATTTATTCTTTAATGCCATCAGCGAAAAATACCAAAATTATAATGGTTTTTAGAGTAATGATATTTATCTTTAACGTCATGGTTGAAAATTGTTGGAATTTTTATGTTTTTTTCGAGTCATGATCTTTTACCTTCAACGTATTATTGAAAACCATTAGAATGTTAATGATTTTTTGAGTCATGATAGTTTATTTCTAATGTCATTACTAAAAAATGTTGGAATTTTAGCAACATAAAAAAGCGTTAATGCTAACATCAACATTTTTGGATTTTATGGTTTTCTTTGCACAAAAAAAATGGTTTTTACTAGCATTTTTAAAAAATGCTAAAAAATTTACTTAAAATACGTCATTGCAACGTACACACTTTCCGTTTTTGGGTTGTTTTTTCATGTTTTTTTGGGGTTTTTTGGCTAGAGTTCTCATTTTGAGGTTATAGTTCTCGTTTGATTGGTAACTTTATTAGTCATATTAGTGACCTCTAAAAGCATATTTATATTGTACTGTGGTGACCATCATATTACTACTATTTTAGGACACAACATATTGCACTGACATATACTATGCACAACAATTCACAAGTTCGAAAAAAATCTTGGAAAGCACATCATTTTTAGCACTGTTGTTAAGGAAATCTCAATAGTACAATCGATTTTTGTTAATTTTTTTTTTTTTTTAATTTATCTGTTGATTCTCGAATTTTCAAAACTTAATTATTTTGCCCTTTTATTTTTCTTTCAGAATGACTTGTTAGATTCCTAGGAGTAGAGACTAACATGGTAGATTTATCAACGAAACCCCTGATACTAACATTGCATGACATTTGCAAGAGGAAAAAGAACAAGGCCAACTAAACTACTTGCACCAACAACAAGTTCTCTTGCTAAGAAAAATCCTAAATCATATACTTCCATTGTACAATGTCCTGCTAAAAAATTGGGAGTTGAATGAATCTATGATACAACAAAAGGTTTGATTTTTGATCATTTATCTTTCCATCTAATTAGGTAGGACTCTCTAGAGAATGAACAATACCTCCCTAAAAATCAATTCAACGATCAAAACCCTTAAGAAAGTTAGCAATGTTCTTCTAAGGAGTCCTACAACCCTAAAGATAGTAGCTTTCTCGTATCTCTGAAGGCGCCATTAAAAGAAGAAGAAACTCTCTTAGAAAATATGGCACACTAGACTGTCTAAGAAGAATTTGAATCCTTTGGGTTCCCCATCATAGAGATGGACTTAGATGCTAAAACGAAGAATATTCTTCATTCAACATTGCCAAACTTTCATGGTCTCTCTAAAGAGGATACTTATACTTTCCTTTTTGAGTTCAATGTCCTTTTTCATAGATATGATCATGTAATTGATGCCTAGAAGTTGAAGTCAGTTCTTGCTACATTGAAAAATGCAACATTATGTTGGTTCATGGGCCTCGGACAAGGTGTTGAGATGTCTAGCTTGGGAGGTACTCCCACAACCCCCCAGGGTACTAGGTTGTGGAGTTGAACCACAAAAAAGTGGTTTTGTGAGCAATGTACCTAAAGTTGTGGGTTAAAGACCCAAGTGAAAATTATTATTTATTCTTATTGTTGCATGAGGGGCAGCTTTGAAGGGCTAAAGGGCACCTACGACTACAATGAAGAAGGTGTAAGTCAATGAGAATAATTTTATTTCTTATGTTGATGGCGTTTGAGCATGTAGGCTCAGGTGAGCTTGGGCTAAAAGACATTACCCTTAGTGGGAATATCACTCCACTAAGAACACTATAAGTAGAGATAAAGTTGAGCTCATTTGACAAAATTGCAACTCGTCTAATGTGAAGATAAGAGCCTAAGAAGACCGTAGATCCTTATGAGTCGCGTTGGAGTGAAAGAAGAAGGATGAGTATACTTTTCCTTGTGTTCTAGTGCACGTCAAGCTAAGGAAGGTTGGTTGAGCTTTGTTTGTTTATGGTTATGGGCATAAGGCTTGTGTCTATCTTTGTGAACAGACTGAGCTTGATGTCTATTGCATTAAGGAAGGTCAAGACCCTCATTTTTGTTGCATAATGAGGTCTTGAGGTTAATAGAGGTGTTGGAGTGAGGACCCAGTTCCCGTAAGGGAATTCACATGAGTTAAGGGCCAAGACGTGAGGTATAAGCAGAGTTTTAGACGAATGAAGTGGCCGTAGGTTATGGCACATATTGAAGTAGCTGCAGGAGCATTAAGAGGTGATCGTAAAGGATCGAAAAAGGCTCAAAATTTAAAGTCTTAAAATCTCAGCAAAACCATCACCAAGTCATAGATCTCGTCAAAACGATTCCAATGGTGTGAACAAAAAATCAATCCGAGATTGTAAAACAAATTTATGCTCATCTAAATTTTTTGGCAAAACTAAAATTTTGGCACTGACATTGCCATGTGGCACCATAAGAAGGCACCACGTCACACCCCTCAGCAGTACCACACATCGACCCTTAGACACTCCACGTGGCATGACGTGGAATTTTGATGGTGGTTGACATGGCAAGGAAGGGGTTGACTAAGATTATATGTGGTCCAATAATACGGGGCCATGTGGCACCTCGCTGACAACCAAAGAGGCTTGGGTCAACCATGAGACACATCATACAACTGGTGAAAGTTGGCAGGCCACCTATTTTGCAGGCCCACCAACCCCAGTTATATATAGTTATAACTATCCAATAGATTGATCAAACAAACTGACCAAATAACATAATAAGTTGGGGTCTCATGGGATTTGACCCCAAAGCTTCACCCACCAACAATAAGCACACACACATATATCAACCAACGTGCCTTAAGTAAAGCCTTTATAAACTTCGCTCCAAGTGTTAGTTTTAATTTTACATTATATTATAAAACTATCGTTATAATTTTTAAAAATTTATTTTATCACATAAAAAAATTTAAAATCTAAAATACTAGAACATGCTCGTTGCCATATCAATGGTCGATTCCTGGGCTTGTGGTAGAAACTCGCGTTTGTCTTTACCATGCTTAATAGCCTCCATTATTCACTATACCAACTATATCGTATTAATTCTTGGGAAATATGATTAAGAAAATATAGAGAGAACAAAATTTTGAATCTCAAAATGAACAACACAAGTTCAATATTTGCAAGGTTTCCAGACAGTAGAAAACTACTTGGAAGCTTTCAAAACTTGATCTAATGTTTTTTTCTCGAATCTCAAAACTATGTCGTTCAACAAAGATTTTTTGATGTCTCTCGCAAGTCCAAGTGCTACAACTCTCCACTATACGACCCCTCTTGTAGATCACCCACAGGCAGGTCATGAGCTTAATTAACAAAAAACAAAATTGCATTGAGAACACATTCTTTGTACTTGTCAATGATGCCTTAAGCACATGTCGTCTTGTGTGTCCATCAAATTCCAAACTCAACTCCTATCGAAGTTCAAGTCGAGCAATGAGATCTTGGTTCTCTGTATCACCACCAGGAAATCATAGATCAAATGAAATGCCAGCAATTAAAGTTCCAGATAGAGCACTTGGTAAGATCCCTGCAACACAGAAATAAGATCAATCGACTTGATATTCTGGCACATGGTGCATGCACTCTAGTTCCCATCATTCCAGATTTCACACATCACAAACCCAATAGACTACTGTAAAATATGCAATTGCAAACTACAATGTCCTTGCAAACAAAGAAATTTCTCCCTATGCCCTTGGGCCCTCCCATGAGGGAGTTAGCCTAGATAGGCTCTGATACCATGTTAAAAATGGTTGAAAGCACTCATATATTACACACAAAGGTGTATGTGTCAACACACACACAATTTACATTCAGAGATTACTTTATAATATAGAGTTTGTGAGATCTAACTTATTCCTAATTTAGAAGGAGAGGTTGAGAGAATTTCTCAACCATCATCAACAACTTATAAACCAATGCTACAAATATAAGATGTAAGCATAAACTCCTAGTGAAATTTTTATGAGGGAAAAATTTTATGAGGTTTTATACAAACAAGAGTTTAAATAGTTCTTTCTTTTGTTCTTCTAATTGTAAAAATGGCATTTCTCATATTGTGCATATAATTTTCAGTTCTCCTTAATCATGTGCATCCCATTTGTCATCTTGGGCATACAACTCTTCACTTTTGCTTACTGTGAAAATGGTATTTGTCATTTTGTGGAGCTTCATTTTATGAGGCAACATTTCAACTTACTTCGAAAATGGTATTTGTCATTTTTCAGCCTCCTTTCATGAGGCGACGCTTCTACTCACTTTGAAAATGGTATTTGTCATTTTGTGCAACACTTCTACCTAAGGTTGGAATTTGGATTCCTCTTTACCCATCATATAATTTTTTTTTAGGTTTTAAGTCTTTATGCGGCCTTTCAAGAAACATTATGTTTAAAGTTTTTCCCTTCCAAGGGTGATGCTTTGATAATAAATTAACCATTCACTAATAAAGATTTCATTAAAAACACATATCTATCTAAGAAAAAAAAACAAAATGACCATAACACATAAATGACTTATTGGATTCTCAATTTTGGTTTGAAATTATATGGAATACTCATAATAAAATCTCCATAACTCTGAAATCAAATGTCCTTGACTTAGATATGCCATCACATGATATTAGTAAGAAGATCTTATGGGATGTATAAGATGACCAACAAAGTAAAAATATGAGATGGACGATCCTCTGCATCCTCTCCACAATCATAATCCACATGGAATCAATGTGGGGGTCCACCGCAGAGAGTTTGTAGTCAAGTAAGTACAATGTATAAAAAGTGTTTTAGTATTTCATAAGTGGCGGTAGATGTCGTTCTTCATGATCCATATCTTTCAAATCTTTTAAGTGATATGTTGAGACACTCGATATCTAGTGTAGATTGTAGTCGAAGTGACACGTCCACTGTTCCATAGGTGATACTGTGACATAGGATAAATTTCATAATTGGGTGGTGAGTCAGTGACACTGTGATAGGCCTCTGACCCAATCAATCCAATAAAGGTGAATGGCCAATACACTCAGGGAGAGCAAGTTGGAACAAGAAAGATTATGTTCCAAAATTATTATGACAAGGAAGACATTTTGTTCTTTTAGCTATGTAAGTTTGATGATGCAATAACACACTTATGGATTGATTGTTTGATTCATTCAAGTGGGAATTTTAATGATGTTTGCATAAGAGATAGATACGTATTCATTGGCTTTCAAGGAAACTATTTGGACTTGGATTCTAATCCAACTTACCCTGATCAAATGAACGAATTGTGAGTTATTGAATGCATTCATTCTAAGGAGTATGAAATATATATGTTTTCTTCCCCTTGTACCTTCTAGGTGACACTTATGGGAATTCAATGATACTAAGATTGAGCATCTTATGAGATCTCATCATGAACAAAACATTTCAAACCAAGCCAAATTTGTTGTGTTGTGGGCAAATATATATATGAATGACATTATTTTATATAAAGTCTCTATTAGACAAGATGCTTATTGATCACTTAGTTTTGTAGACATATATTTAAGGAAAATAGGTAATAACATTTGTTGAATGGTCTGAAATCCATTTTCTGTGGTTGTGTGTCCTTAGGCTATAGGTGCTTTTGTGCAAGTTGTAAGTATCTTAGTTCCTACTTTAATAAAAATATGTTTCACTTTCTATGTGTGTGCATATTCAAATTCACTTGGGAGCTCTCTTCAATTGGCATGGTCCACTCACATGCACCTCATGCTACATCAACAAGAAAGAAAATCAATGAAAGGTGAAAAGGGGCCTAAATAGATTTACCCGTGGAAAATTGAAATCTTGCAATTTTAATGGCACAAAATAAAATAGAGAAGGACTAAGAATGTGAAGCCTAGGAATAAAATACACAAAAATGTTATCTATAAGTTTATAGTTTCTATTTGTAATAATTCCTAAAGCATAAAAGAGCCAAACAAAGGTCATTTCTAGAAGGCTTTTTCAAAAAAGGTTTCCAAGGTAAGATATCTACATTATTACCATGTTTACAATTGAGTTCTTCAACACCATTTCTAAATTTATTAATTCTAATAAATTAATAAATAGTTTCCAGTGATGTTTTAGATTTGTTTCATTCTGATGGTATTCTACAGTTAATAAATTAGATTTAAAAGTATGTGTTTAAGTAACACACCTTGTTGGTGATGGATAGAGTAAGATATAAACCACTGTAATAGTTAAATATAAACACGCTTACAAATTTTATAAAAGAATTGTGTTTATAAATTGGAATTGTTGACAATTTTCTTTTTAGTGCTATAGTATGTCTTGAATTTGCTTTTGTTTGGCTGAGAGTTTGATTTCATAGAATGTAAAGAAATAGGTTAATAGCCCAAGGCTCGGAGATATTTGGTAAGAGTGAAATCCAGACTCGGACTACAAGTAGGGTAATTCTAGGGAGTGGTTTTTCTTGAATAGTCATGATGAGTCAACCTGCATTATGGATAGCTGCGAGTGAGGATTGTCCCCAATCTGAATTTCACCACTGAATTATAATCATTTTTCCCAATATGTTAAAAAAAGAGAAAAGTAGACAAAAAAAATATTATAGAGAGAAATTCACTAAGTTCACTGCATAGATTTCAAGTATATTTTTAGCTAAAACATCATTAAAAAAACACTAAACTTTTCTAAGGAATTATATATCAAATTTTAATTGTTTAAGATTGGAGAGTTTTTTAAACATACTGAATTGATTTATACATCAAAAAAGTAAAAGTATTTAATCCACACAAATCTACAATTTTTTTAAAAGATACCATACTTTTTTTTTTTGTGGTTCACGGACACCCTGGTCAACGGGTGGTGGCCACGTCCACGGAAAATCTAGGTTGATTGACCCCGAAGTGAATCTAGCCCCGCGGCCCACTAGCTAGGCCTAACCCGAAGGGCTTTGGGGAGAATGGACCTTGTGACCTACCGATTGACAAGGCACTGATGTTGACCAACTGAGCTAACCCTTGGGGCTGAAAAAAAAGATACCATACTTAATTCCAATCCTAAAAAAAACTAAAATACTTAATAATAACCAAGCTCTGAATCGCGGGATGGTCATGAATAATATCTTTCAGCAAGTCTTGTCAAAGCCACAATCATGGAGATTATGGTGCATACGATTCTAATTTCATTCGATCATTTATGTAAAATAAAGTCGAGGAAACTACCATTATCGTCCTCTAATGCTTTCAATTCTTCAGAATCATCATCAGAAAGCACACGGGTTTTTCTTCTATAACCAATTTTCAAACCCTTAATCAAAAATTAACACAACCTCAATAATTATACAACTCTACAAATATTATGGTTATAATCGCAAGACCAGAATAACCCAGAGATCATATAATTATGAAGATAAAATTACACTGCAAGCAAACTGTTCAACTTTAAAAATTAAGTGTTGTAGTAGCACTCTGTTTGAATTGCAAAGTTTGGTAGTAGATTTTTTCATATTTTGAAATCCTACCAAGCAAAGCTTTGAAATTAAAGTTTATTTGTTGATAAGATCATTATCGATTTATTATAGTGTCTGTTAATGGAATGGTGTCACTCTCTGGATAATATATTAATAATGTTGTCAAAAAAACCTTAATCGTAAAAAATACGTTATGCATCCTTCCAAACACGTTAGGTCAAACGGGCGTTTAAAAAATTTCAACGTATTTTATGAGTAAAATGGTCTCTGATGGAAAAATTATCGTCAAATTGCAACCCTACTTACACGATAGAGGAATAAGATTATGGACAATTTCACCTAGATCCTTTGACAATTGTCAACATTGGCTGACATCTTCAACGAGTGACAATTTTGGAGGTGAGACACCCTTCAAGTTGGAAGTTAACTTTGATATCCCTTATTGAAAGGAAAAATAGATGCAAACTCTTTGGATATACGGTTAAATATATTAAAGGGATATTACTCTATCCAAAAAAAAAATTGAAAATGAGAAGATCGCCTTCATGCTCATAAAATCCCTTCTTCATATCAAATATTGCTGGGAAGGTTACTAGGAGAGACGTAGAGTAGATGAGTCTGGGATATTGGATGCAAACCCACTTGGGCCATTTTCGTTGATGCCCTAATGGAGGAATTCTACCCAAAAGGAAACTATGATGAACAATACATGATATGGACAACTCGAACAAGCGAATTTTTATCTGGTTCGTTGAACAAGTCCTTTCGGGGGTGTTTATTCTCTTATAAAGAAAGTGACGTGGAGAATGTCACTTTCAACATCTGCCACTATATTATTTATTTTTTATTTTATTTTTTTCACTAGGAAAAACGTCTTCTTCAATATCAGTAAAGAAACTACAATTACAGGGTTTTGTCCCCGGTCATAATATCAAACTTAACAACAAAAAAATTAATCACAAAAAAAAAAACATAAATTCATTGTTATGCTATCATTCACTAAAAGTTCATCTTATGTTCAGAAGAGCTTAGTTACAAAAAACAAAGTAGAAATAAAACAAGTATTTTATACTAGTCCTATCTAAGAGGTAGGAATAGTGTCAAAGTCAAATATGGAGTCTCAGTGGTATACAACATAATGCATGACTCCAGGGGATGCTGAAATGCCTCTTTTGGAGAGTAAGTCAGCGATGAGGTTCTGCTCTCTGTGTATATGATTAAAATCAATGCGCTGAAATGCATTTATCAGGATATGAATACGCTTCATCCATTAGGTCATAACATGATGTTGGAAACATGACAATCCCTTTATCCAATCAATGCATCCTTTAGAGTCCTCAAAAATATGTAGATTGGAAATGTTGAGCCAACTAGCATTGAATAGCAACCCCCATAATGTGATGATATCTGCTTTGTTGTTGGCACTAGAACCACCCTCCCACCAAAAGTGATAATACTTGTCATGTTCAGTAGCAATGAGTACACCACATCCACATAGTCCATATCTTCCACTATTTACATGCTCCATCTAAAAGCAATATTTCTGCAGTTTTGATGAAATGGGTTTCTTCAATCTTTTATCTTTTGAAAACCCATTTGATAAGAAAACCTATAATGGAGCATTAATGGTGTATAAAAATGGAAAGACACATTAAAATGAAACTTGCGGCTCACAAGTGAAACAAGCTACACCTAGAGTATTGCTCTTTTACATTGTTCATCAAATCCAAAATAAATAAGATTACATTCAATTTAGGGAGATCAAAACTATCTCCTAAAAATAGGAACTGAATCTAAATTAAGACACACACACAAGCGTGAAACAAACTTTCTCCATTAATTTCAAGTGTTTCTTTTATGTACGATGTATTCTACAAGTGTTTGATGAATTTATCTGCCTATGTTTCAACAAACAAACAGATCTATGTTTGATGATGTCATTGCCACCAGAGTTTGAGCAACTTCATTCTTGAGTGTGTTGAATACAATCAATCTTGCAAGCGATAAATTTGAACTTATTGTCAAAAATAGTTAATTACTCTTGCATGCATAGTCGTGTATATTAAGAGTGTGAGTTAATTTGAGTGTATATTAAGAGAGTGAGTTAATTTGAGTCCGTGTGAGTTAGTTCAACTTCAATTTATATTTGGAACGTCTGAAAAGGTTAATCCCAATGGGCTTTAATTGAGTAGTTAGGATAAATACCCCACATTGGTATCAATTGTAATCAATCAAAGTTTGTGTGTTTAATACAAAGAACATAGCTTGTCTCTAACCTTTGACTTGCTCGTCAAGGCTTTGCAAGCATCTTGTACCTCAAGAGCATACAGGTTCTTGACCTGTGCACCGATTTGTTTCACCTGTCTCGTGGCGATGTGTCTAAAGAAAGTGTTTCTCTTCCTAAAAATCACATCATAGCCACAATCTTCCAATACTGTGACCGAAATAAGATTCTTCTTTAGCCTTGGAACATATATCACATATGTGATCCCTAGAGGTAAGCCAGACTCCATCTAAAAGGTAACCGTACCCAACCCGGTAACACTATACCTCCCATCATCTCCAAACTCTATGTTATACTTGAGGTCTTTCTCATTAAAATCACTAAAGAGATATATGTTCCCCATCACATATGGAACGAGGCACCACTGTTAAGGTACCACACGCCTCCCATTATAGTGTTGGCCATGCATACAATGAGAGTGAAATCAAGTTTGAATTGTGAAGCTAGAGCTTCACCTGCTGCAGCTACTGCAAGCTCCTTCTCTCTTTCTTTCTTCTTTAGTCAATTCATGGCATATTGCCCATGCTCATGAAGTGAAAACAATTGACTTTCGACAAGTCTATCTTCTTGTCACCAGCCTCACCTTGGGATTTCTTTCCCTTGGCTTTCTTTTCCTTACTCACTAAGGGAAAGTCCTCTTCCACTTTCTTGGAAGAGGTCCCATCTTTGGTGTTCAGTCAAAACTCCTCTTGTACCAAATCCAACCAGAGTCATTCCCAATTTGGCAGCTTCTCCCTCCCATTGATAGAGTCATAATAACTATGCCAACTCTTGCGAAGTCCTAGAAGATCTAGGCTCACCATATCGTCCTCGGCAACAGTGATTCCAACACTTCCAAGCTCATCTTGAAAATGAGTTAACTTGGTGAAGTAATTTTGAAATGAGTCGCCCGCCTCCATCTTGATTTTTCAAAGTTTGTCCTTCAGTGCCAATTTCCTTTGGTCAATGTTGTTCTAATACAAGTTTTTTAATGCTTTCCACATAGCATATGGAGTTTCCTTGCTATGGAGACTCGAGACAATTTGGTCTCGAACTCCTTCAAGGATTATCCGCTTGGCCATCACCACACACTTCTTCCATTCGACCAAATTATGTGCATATGATGTTGTTGGTTTAGGAATGCCTTGATCAACGAATTCCTTCAAGTCATTATCCTCTGGCACAACCGCCATTTTGTCCCTCCAGGCTATATAATTCGATTTTCCTTCTAAGGCATACTTGAGCCGCAAACCGTAGAATGCCATCTACTGATCCTGAAGTCTGTATTGCGAATTCGAATTTCAACTATAACCCGAAACTCAAAATTTCGAAATCTCTTCTAGTATAATGTCTTCAGCGCCGATACCATATGGATTTTCCAGTAGATTCACAACTCATGTAATTTCCTAAAACACAAGACAAGAATCTACTCTTGTCTTTATAGCGGAAGCCCATAAAGGTCAATGAAAACAATAATCAGTAAGAGGAAGATAATAAATTACACATAACATAATATTTATCCAAGGAAAGCCACAACTCAAAACCCATACTATCTATATTGCATTTTTCAAAAATCCAATATGATAATATAATGCTTGTTTTCACAATAACAATTCTTGCACAAGTATAATCAACTCTCGGCTCACAAGCTAGCCCAAACCAAATCCTTAGCCTATTCTGCAGCTCTCCAAGCCCCTATTTCCTTTCGCAATTCCTAGGATGAATAGCCCGTATTTATAGAGAATTCATGCGTCCAAAACTACACAATCCTAATTAGGTCCTCTTCTTGATTGCGTGCATGATATTTACAACTCAATAAATCATACAACTAATAGTACATTGTCCTTGCACTCTAATCTCAACTAGGTCTTTCTCAGAACTGACATGCATGAGTTTCCAATGAGTGAATGTTCAGTTATCTGGAGTAGCTCTTCTGGATGTGCCAGTGCACTAATTGACTGTTAATCCTCTACTAGTTCAAAAAACAATTTTTAATTAGTTTAACTGACTATAACTCAGTAAAATTGAGTTATCTAATTAAAACTCAATCTAAACTCATATTGGACCCCTAAAATCTAGGGAGAATATATACATGACTTCCAAAAGACATCCAACTCGAAATTCCTAAGTTAATTAAGTTGATTAAACTTAATTAACTATTTACAAGTTGCTATGAGAATAGAATTTGATTTTAATTCACAACTTAATTCAAGGATAAATTAAATTGGAAATTCTGAATTCTATTTTAACATTTCTTGTTGCTATTTTCAACATATGAAGTTGAAGGTCATGAAGACAAAGTTTATAAATTTAAAAAAGTGTCTGTGGACTCAAACGACCTCCGAGAGTCTAGTATAGAAAAATTGACAGTTATATGATCAAGAATGGATTTAGCAGAAGCAACATTGAACCAATATTGTACACAAATATAAATGAGCATGGTCAAATTTTCATTTTTTGTTTGCATGTAGATTATATGATTTATATTAGTGATCTTGAACTAGTCTAGTTTCAAGTACCAATGAAGAAAGAATTTGAAATGATAGATCTTGGTCTTATGAAATATTCTCTTGGCATAGAAGCTGAGCAATCAGAGAAGGAATTTTATTTGTCAAAATAAATATGAAAAAAAATTGCTAAACATATTCAAAATGGAAAGTTCTAAACCTGCTCCTACACCAGTAGTGATAGGTACAAAGTTAAGTAAGGATGATGAAGGATCATATGTAAATCCAAATATGTTTAGAATATTGGTTAACAATCTTATGTATCTCAGAACTACAAGATCAGATATTATGCATGAAGTTAGTCTGATTTCTAGATTTATGGAGACATCAAAAGAATCACATTGAAAAGCTAGCAAAAGGATTGTGAGATACATAGTGAGAACTAAAAATTGTGGCATATTGTATGAAAGCACAAAAAAGAAAGATTTGGTTGGTTACAGTGATAGTGATTTTCTAGGAAGTTTGGATGATAGGGAAAACACTTTTGGTTATTTGTTTCATCATGGTTCAGGTGTGATATCATGGACATCTAGGAAGCAATCTATTGTGACACTTTCATAAGAAGAATAAAAATATGTAACAGCGACATCAACAACATGTCAAATATTATGATTACGAGGACTTTTGATGGACTTTAGGAGAAAAAAGAAGATCAACAACAGTCTATTGTGACAACATCTAAGTCATTGCACTACCGAAGTATATTGTGTTTCATCAAGAGAGAAAACATATAGATACAAGATATCATTTTTTAAGAGAACTTGTGAGCAATGGAGAAGTTTATTCAAAGCCTTGTAAATCGAATGATCAATTGGGTGATATATTCATTAAGCCATTAGAAAAAGATGTCCTTGAGTTTCATAGAGGAAACTTAGGTGTTGTGAAGCTAGAGGAGACTTAGAATAGCAATCATGTTTGAGTTGTGATGAGTCATGTTTTAGTTTAGAGGTCGTAATTAAAGGGGAGTATTAAAATTATCTAATTATTCCAACACATATAGTAGTCTATATTAAGAGTGTGAGTTAATTTGAGCTAGTGTGATTTAGTTCGAGTTCAGTTTATATTTGGGAAAGCCAAATTTAGCGTGGGTTTGCATGAAAACGTTAGCCCAAGTGAGCTTTAGTTGAGTGGTTAGTTAGGAAGCATAAATACCCCACATTGGGATCAATTATAATCAATCAAATTTGTGTATTTAATAGAAAAAAAACAAATCTTGTGTTTTGTGTGTGAATTTTTGTTTTGTCCATATTGCCTTTCCAGCATGTATGAGAAAGATTAATAAATATTCGAAATGATTGGATGATGAAAAAGGAAAAATGAAGCTTAATTGTGAAGGGATTATTTGACTGCCATCCGTTAGTTAATCATCGAGCACATTCTATTAATTTTTTTCCTAGAAACAAAGCAAATCAGAGGGTGCTTGTGCTCTTTCAAATTCAAGGACGAAATTTTTATGGGGCTTATATGAACTAGAGTTAAAAGCATATAATCTTATGCTTACTGTGAAAGTGGCGCTTGTCATTTTGTGTGCTCTATGTAAGATACAACCAACAAAGTGTAAATGAAAAAACCTTTTCATTGCAATGGTCAGTTTGGATTTCATTTTCTATCCTTTCCATTGTAGTTTCTCGGAGCAGAGCATACACAAATTTATTGGTAAAAATATGAAGCACCATGTTTTTCTAATGAAGCATCAGATTGTTATGATTGTTTAGTTCGAATAGAAGTTCATTTTTAGCATCATTATAATTGAGAAGAACTTAATTTTCATATTTCAGTACAAGTTAGTTGTAAGGAAATATGGCAATGGGTATGATCCGGGAACAATACTCATACCTTCACATTCCTTGTTACTTCAGAATCTGAAAGCATTGACTCTAAGATAAAGGAAATTACTACCTCATTCAAATTTATTGAACGATTATACGAAAATATAAAGTTTGAGAAAGATAGTATTAATCAACACCGGCTCAAAGTAGTTTACATGTTAGATGCTCCCATGGAAGTGCTATACATAATTTTTTTTATAAAGAAGGTTAAAAAATCTTTAAAATTAGAGTTATGTTCGTCCCTCTCGTTTGATTCGTATCTGCGAAGTTATCTTCATTTAGCATGTTGGAGTTGTTATCACTCCACTCCATTCCTTCGCATTTAGTTGAATTCGCCTCGCTAGTCAATGCATGCCAATTTTAGATACCATTCTCCTCTCCAATTGAAATAGAATCATTATCCTCATGTTTGATAGCCTCTTTGAGCTCTGCCACTACCTCACTCACAGGTGGCCTAGAAGACAGTAAAGCCTAGACACATCTCATGCCTGTTTTGGTAACATTAATCATGGATTTTAGGTAGTAATCTCCACACAACATTTTGTCTATGACATCTGTTATTTTGCCACCATTTTCATCAGTCTCTAGTAGATGTGGTGTCACCTATAACAAGATGCCGATAGTCATGGTTAGTCTCAAGCAGAATATGCACTACTGCATATTTTGTTCTTAGTGTTGTTAAATATGTATATTTTGGATGATTAATAATAAGTTTCCTTACCCATCAAATTATGTTTAGTTCTTCTTCAGGTAAATTTGTATCTACGGGTGGTCTACCACATATGATCTCTAACAAAACCACTCCAAAACTATACACGTCACTCTTCTCATTCAACATTTGTGTGTTGAAATATCTGGCAGGATAAAAAATTAGATGACAAGTATGGTGAAACAATCATATGTACTCCTAATTATACATGAATTCCTTAAAAATTAGATGACAAATATGGTGAAAAAAATAAGATGTACTCATAATTATACATTGAATTCCTTTAAAATAAATAATATTGTAGAGAGAGTAAGTTATATACTCTAGATCGAGATATCCAAACATTCCTTTCATTGTCGTGGTAACATGAGTACCTTCTTCATCTGTTGTCAGCCTTGAAAGACCGAAATCGGCCAACCTCCCATTCAAATTAAGCAGTTATATGTAAAGACAACCTTTCTCTATGGGGATTTGGAGGAAGAGCTATATATGCAACAACCACAAGCATATGAGGTCAAAGGGAAGGAGAAACTAGTGTGCAGGTTGAAGAAGAGCTTGTATGGATTAAAATAGGCTCCAAGGCAGTGGTATCTAACATGCAGGAAATAAATGTTCTCAAAAGAAAATTGGCGAACTCTTTTGCAATGAAGGATTTGGGTGTTGCAAAATAAATCCTTGATATGAGAATAACTAGAAACATGAAGAATCGAAAATTAACATTATCTCAGAGTGAGTACATAGAAAAGGTGTTGAAAATATTTAATATGCAGAATGCAAAACTAGTTAGTATACCTTTGACTAGCTATTTCAAACTAAGTAAGGAGATGTGTCCCAAGGCTCAGGAAGAAATGGATTATATGTCTAAAGTTCCATATGCACAAGAAGTTGGAAGCTTAATGTATGCAATGGTTTGCACAAAGCTTGATATTGCACATGTAGTGGGAGTTGTAAGCAGGTACATGAACAATCTAGGAAAAGAACATTGGATGGCAGTGAAGTGGATTCTCAAGTATTTGAGAGGTACCACAAATCAAGTATTATGCTTTGGTGGTTCAAACATTTCTGTACAGGGATATGTTGATGCAAATATGGAAGGTGATAGAGATAACATGAGGAGCACCATAGGGTATGTGTTTACTGTAGGTTGAATAACTGTTAGTTGGGTTTCAAAACTGCAAAGTGTTGTTTCACTCTCAACGACGGAAGAAGAGTATGTTGCTGCTACAGAGGCTAGTAAAGAAATGATTTGGTTACAAAGGTTTCTGGATGAATTGGGTAAAAAGCGGGAGTTGGGCAGGTTATACAGTGATATCCATAGTGCCATACATCTTGCAAAGAAATCTGCATTTCATTCAAAGACTAAACATATACAACTCAAGTACCATTTCATACAGTCAGTGTTGGAAGATGGACAGTGGAAGCTGGAAAAGATACACACTAGCCAGAATCCTACAGATATGTTAAAAAAGGTTGTAACCATGGAGAAACTGATATTCTGCTCAGTTTCAATTGATCTTCAAGTATGATGATGAAGATGAGAAACAACCAGGTCCAAAGTGGAATCATTGTCTAGTAAATGAAGCAGTGTTGGAGTTGTTATAATCAGTCTCCAAGTGGTAGATTGTTGGGTGTGGACCCTGATTATCTTCTTTATTCAAAGGTATTACCACATTGGAGCCTAGTTCGTAATGTGGCAGCAACGCCATCCATAAATGTGCGTCGCTAGGGGGTCCCAGAAGGGGCCTTGTAAAATGTTGTAATTTCGTAGTCAATCTGGGTCATTCATTTGGTGCAGGTCTGACAGTAGAAGTTATGTTTAATTTAGGGTTTTTTTCCATAGAAGGCAACACCTTGCTATATATGAGGGAATTGTATTGCATCTATCTATATCTGTACTTTCAGCGAGAAAGAGAGAGGAGATTGTGTGAGAGCGAAGAAAGAATTACAACGGATCTGTCATATGGATAATATAAAAGGAAATACTAGTTGTTTCTCTGTGGACGTAGCCCAAATTGGGTGAACCACGCATATCTGTGTCTCTCTTGTTTTATGTGTTTTTTGTGTTTATATTTATGCAATATATTTTATGTGTTCCATTGCTCTGTAATATATAATTTTATAACAGAGACCACACACCAATGGAGGCTTCTTATTTTGATGCTCTAGGAGAAACAAAAGAGGTCTAACTGCAGAGATAACATAGCCAAAATATTATGCCAAAAACATCTTGCAACCAACACCAAATCACATGAAACACTTACCTTTAGAGACCGAATTAGAGGAGGAAAAAACCGTAGACATTTGAGAGTAGTTTACCAAAAAGAAACTCGTTTCCCTAACTTCGTGAGGTAATATGAATATCATAAACGTCAACAGAAATTTCAAATCTAAATCATTTGCTTGGTTAATGTGATTTGAAGTCTTAAAGATATTCCTTTTATAGTTTTTGGTGGGCTAATTAGGGGCTATATTAGGTAGGATTTTAGGATGTTTTAAAAATAATTTTATTTTTAATAAGATTAATTTAATTAGTATTTATTATTGAATTGTTTGTTTAATCCTTAAGGAATTGGTGTAATAACCCTTATAAATATTTTTCTAGAAAAAAATTCAATTCCATAAAAATTTTGAAATCAATGATTGGCTAAGTGCATATGGTCCTATTGTGAAGTCAATGATTGGTTTATTGTATTTGGTTCTTGGAGTTATGTAAATTATACGTGGTGAGATTAGGGTGATAAACAATATCATATATTGACAACTGTAGGAGGAGGTGTCATGTCACTACCCCTTGGGGTTTTAGCCTAGAAATTGGGGTTACCAACTTGAATTGTGAATATCTCTCAAATTAGGAGTCCTCTCAGGGCATACCACATATCAACTGAAACATATTTTCGAGGAGAATATAATGACATAGATCTTCGATCCAAACTCAATGATTAGCCTACCAAAGGCTATCGACAGAGTCAGGGTACATCCTCAATCCAAAGAACCTAAACTCTAGGACTTGGGTTTTCAGCCATCCAATTGTATAGCTGCCATCTGGTTGTAATCTCACAATTACTAAGAAGCATTCATTAACCATTTGACATCAATGATTGTTGTTTTTGGTCAATGTCAAGCCCAGTCAACTCCACGGGTTGACATCAATAACAACACCATCCAACAATTTTTTGACTTAATTTTCCTGGATTCATCACAATGAGTAATTTAGCTAAAAATATATTAATACTTCATTTTTAATTTTTAATTTTTAATTTTTAATACAAGGTAATATAAATGATATTTAAACCTCTTAAAAAAAAAGGAGCGACCATTGATAAAATTCTTAAAAAATTGTTACACAATTTTCAAAAAGATAAAAGTCTGAGGCTTGATGGACTATCAATTAATCCTATACCCATTTTTATGATTTCATTGTTAGGAACATATTGAGGGTCATTGAATACTCAACATTAAATGGAAAAATCTTAGCTCCCTTCAATTCTACATTCCTAGCACTTATACCCAAAACCAATAATCCAACCTCTTTTGATCATTTAGGCATATTTCACTCTGTAATACAATTTAGATATTTAAAAAGATTAAATATTGCCTTATCTCTTTGGCAGCTGGGCAAAGGGGTTATTCCCAAAATTACCTTGCCTCCTCCAACCAACCGTCAAGGAGCCACGGGCCAGGGTGACACGAGTTGCACCTGGACCGTGGCCCCTTTGCCGCAGGCGAAGGCGTCACATGGGAAATTCCCGGAATCACCTGCCTCCCCTGCCCATTGACTAGGAAAATCTTATTATTATTAGTATTTAAATTGTATTATTCTTTATGATTCTTTTAATTTTTTAATATTATATGTGTGTGTGTGTGTGTGTGTTTTATGCTATGTTTTATTTATATTTTTAAATATAAATGTGTATAATTTTTTTCATGTTTTATTTAATCTTTTTATACTGTTTTTATTATTATTTTATATATTATATATATATATATATATATATATATATAATTAATTATACTATAATAATATTATATAATATATCTATAATATTATATATTATATATATTTTTTTTTTTTGTTTTTTTTTTTTTTTTTCTGTTGTGCGTTCTCCACGGCCTGCAACAATATATTGGCTGCTACATCCACAGGAACGGATCACGGCAGTTCCCGAACGAACTACTCGTTCGGCTTATTTTCTATGCTAAGCCTTGGCACCCAGGGCGTCTGAGGAGATTTGACCCCGTGACTCCCAGTAGCGAAGGTACCTTAGCAACGGGAACTCGACCATTTTTGAGCAGCTATCCCTTGGGGTTATTATTATTATATATTTTAATAAAAATATATTATTTATTTTATCTTTTAATGTGTTATGTATATAATTGCTTTTGAATTTTTCTATTTTTTTCTTCTTCTTCTTCTGTTTTTAATTTTTAATTTTCATCGTTTAATGGGTTATTTTTAAAATTGTGTTATGTTTATTTAT
>APFE031732998.1:123951-134321 GCA_000404065.3 Pinus taeda
GGGCGTCTTATGATTTAATTTTCATTTTTTAATTTTTGTTACAATTAATCAAGTTTGTTTCCACTATGTATGAATTTGACACTTGATTTTTACATTTCAATTGCAATGGGTCAAGCATGCCTCCACTATGTGTCAATTTGATGGTTGATTTTTAAGCTTTTGTTGCAATGTGTCAGGTTGTCTTAGGCTAAGATTTTAAAAGAACTATATTTTTAGCATTTGGTATAATGAATTTTTGATTTAGGTATTTATTTTTAACTTTTAATTTAGTTATGATAATTGATCTCGAAATACGTTGAAAATCTAAAGTTTGTTATAGTCATGATATTTTTTTTTACTTCCATGGATGAAAAATGTTAAAATTTTAATGTTTGTTGGAGTCATGACAGTTATTCTTTAATGCCATCGTTGAAAAATACCAAAATTTTAATGTTTTTTAGAGTAATGATATTTATCTTTAACGTCATGGTTGAAAATTGTTGGAATTTTTAGGTTTTTTTCTAGTCATGATATTTTACCTTCAACGTATTATTGAAAACCATTAGAATGTTGTCAGGCCACGCAGTAACTCCATAAGGAAAAAATGATTCGTGTGTTTTATTCCATCAGGTAGGTATTTATTATATACATGAGGAAGAGACTGTTCAGTTCATCTCCCAATGACTGTTCATATTTCTAATTTATCTATTTACATAAATTCACCCAATTACAAGGATTAGGTGTCAACATTCCCCCTCTTAATCTGAAGGGATGTTGGTGAGTCCAAGCATCATTCTGAATCGTTCAAGCTTTTCTCTTCCAAGCGCTTTGGTGAAGATGTCTACAATTTGCTCATTTGTGCAACAATGACGGAGATGGATTGTTTTGGCCTCAACATGATGTCGAATCAGATGATATTTAGTATTGATGTGCTTCGTTCGGTCATGGAACTTTGGGTTCTTGGCCAAGTTTATTGCAGAGGTATTTTCAATCATGAGTGGAGTTGATTGTACTTGTTTTACCTACAAATCTTCAAGAATTTTCCTGAGCCACACAATTTCTTTTGTTGCTTCAGCTGCTGCCACGTATTCGGCTTTCGTTGTGGAATCTGTTGGAACTGATTGTTTGCGTGATCTCCAAGAGACAACTCCTGATCCAAGACTCATAGCATATCTTGAAGTTGATACCCTAGTTTCTTTGTCTCCATCGAAGTCTGAATCAGAGTATCCAATCAAGCTAAAGTCGTCCACCTGTGTATACTTGATTCCAAAGTCTTGAGTTCCCTTTAGGTACCTTAGAACTCTTTTTGCAGCAGACCAATGTCCCTCACAAGGCTTTTGCATAAACCTGGAGAGGATTCCAACAACAAACGAAATGTCTGGTCTGGTAGTAGTTAGGTAGTTGGGACTTCCTACAAGTTGTCTATACTTTGTTGCATCCTCAAATTCTTTTCCTTCAATAGATGTGAGCTTTAAGTTTTGTTCCATTGGAGTAGTAAGAGGATTGCACTCTGTCATGCCAAACCTGTTCAACGGATCTCCAATGTATTTCTTTTGAGAAAGAAATATGGACTTCGGATGTTGGGTTACTTCAATGCCAAGATGTAATGAACATAGCCCAAATCAGTCATTTCAAAACTTTTCCCCAATTACTTCTTTATGGATGCAATGTAGCTTTCATTGTTCCCTGTCATCAAAAGATCATCTACATATACCGCAAGTTATACAACTGTTTTTCCAACTTTATTGACAAATAAAGTTGCATCATCAAGATCATAATGTTTGAAATTGAGTTTCAGAAGATGCTTAGTTAGTTTTTCATACCAGGATCGCGGTGCTTGTTTGAGGCCATACAAGGACTTCACCAGTTTGCATACTTTATGTTCATGTCCTTTCACCACAAATCCTTCAGGCTGGGACATGAAAACATTCTCTTTTAGATCTCCATTTAAGAAAGCAGTTTTTACATCCATTTGGTGGACTTTCCAACCGTTCTGAGCTGCTAGTGCAAAGGTGTCCGGATGGTAGCCCATTTTGTTGTGGGGGAAAAAGTTTCCTCATAATCGACCCCTTCCTTCTGTGCAAAACCTTTTGCCACAAGCCTAGCTTTTTGCTTATCAAGTGAGCCATCAGGTTTATACTTGTTCTTGTAGACCCACTTGCAGCTAATTGGTTTGGTTCCTAATGGAGGATCAACCAGCTTCCAAGTGTCGTTCTTTATGAGGGCATCATACTCCTTTTGCATTGCTTCTTTCCATTCATCATGAGAAGTAGCTTCTTTGAAGGAAGTTGGTTCAAAATCTGTAGAGAAGTTCAATTCACAATCATAAGAGACATCCATATCAACAGGTGAATTAGAGTCACCTACATCACCTCCATTTTGCCGGTTTGAATTTCTAGTTCCTATATTTCCAACCTCATTAGGATGAACACTTTCAAGTGTTGTTGTCAGCCACTTTGGGGGACCTTTCTCAGATGGTCCAGGGTACTCTGTTGATTGAGTTGGGACTAAATCAAGATTGAGTCTCCCAATTCTATCAGTTACATCACTTAAAGCATCATCCGTTGTTGGAGTTTCATGCGGGGGAGAGTGTTCTTCATAATAAGATTCCACATGTTGATCTAGTATAGGAATCCCCCCTTCAAGATATGGAATCTGATTATCAAATTCTTGAAATGATTTTGCTTTTGCAAATATATCCAAGCAATCAAGTTGCCGCTCAACAACATTGTCAGTTTTGTATGATTCAAGAAACATTACATCTCTAGATACAAAAAACTTTTTATTTACTTCATCATAGAGACGATATGCTTTGGAGGTGTTTGAATACCCTAGGAAGATACACTTACAACTTCTAGCACCAAGTTTGTTTCTACATACCTTTGGTATCAAGGCATAACAAGTGGAACCAAAGACCCTGAGATGCTTTACCGAAGGAACATGTCCATACCACATTTCATATGGAGTCTTGTTTCTTATAACATTAGATGGACATCTATTCTTTATATATGTAGCACATAGAACAACATCAGCCCAAAACATTATCTTTACATTTTTGAAGAAGAGCATGGACCGTACCATATTTAAGATTGTCCTATTCATTCTTTTAGCTACACCATTCTGTTGGGGATTATAAGTCACAGTTGTTTGATGTTTGATCCCATGTTGGCGAAGATAGTTTTCAAATTCATTTTATGTGTATTCCTTTCCATTATCAGTGCGAATAGACCCAATATCATATTGTGCATCATTTTCAATCCATTTATGAAAATTCTTGAATGTTTGAAAAACATCATATTTGTTCTTTAAGAAATAAACCCAACACATTCTGGTGTAGTCATCAATAAATGTCATTATATATTTGTTTCCATTTGAAGAAGGAACAGGCATTGGACCACATAAATTTGAATGAATGAGTTCAAGTTTTTTATGTGCTCTTGAATGTGAATCATGAAAAGACTATTTGCTATGCTTTCCTAGAATGCAAGCAGCTCACAACTGCTTAGTTTCCAAGGAATTAATAGGCGAAACGAGGCAACAAGACCATTTTTTCTTCAATCAAGCAGAGGCTGTCAATAGTTCAAATGTCCAAAATCTAGCATGCCATATAATAAACTTGATGGAAGTGTAACACCTTCCTTCATGATGAGAATTGTATGAGAAATGTTGTGGTATGAGAACAGAGGTTTCCTTGCACCTTGAGAAAGCCTTTCTTCTTCTATTCCCGGCTCATGACAAGTGAGTGGTCAGATGCTTTCTTTCTTAACCTCCAGCTTGCATGCAATAAAACATCTGAACTGGAGTGACCTTTCTGGCAGATGTGGACCAACGGAGCAAACAAGTTTCTCTTCCAGAGCTTTGGGAGATATAGAAACATGATGCAGAAGAAAGTCTAGGAAGACTAGGCATTTAAGCGCTGATGTGCCAAGCCCTGATGGCTTGATTTTTGATTGGTCTGCAAAGTATACTGCTCCATCAACATTGTCAGTGAAATCTTCAAAAAAAATCTTTTCTATGAGTCATGTGGTAGGTTGCTCTTGAATCAAGCAACCAATCATTTTTCCAAGAAGCAAGTGAAGCATTAAATAAATCTTCATTTACTCCAATGTTACATTGTGCCACAACATAGTGAGCGGATTCAGGTGCTTTACATTTGATACGTATCATCAGTTTTACGTTTTTGTTGGTTTGTTTTCTACTCAATTTTGTCCCATGGTATCTTGCATGTAGAGGCATCATGTGATCCATTTCTTTTGCAGCGAATGTAGTGCAAATCTGCCATTTCTCCTTGAGAGAATTTGCCCCCCTGCCTCTAAAATCTCTTCCACCTCTTCCTCTGGAAGAATATTGAGAAAGATTATTCTCTCTGTGTGCAAGAAGAATTGTCTTCTTTTCCAAATCCTTCACTTTTTCAACAAACTTCTCCATCATAAAAATTTGAATTGAGCCCAAAAATAATTACAATATTCGTAGAAAAAAACAATAATAATTTGCTATGACTTTCCAAAAAATGAAATCAACTGCAATCATGCAATATATATTTCACATATTATACCATGGCATGTCATCATAAAACAAACAACATAAGCCCTAGTGCCATCACCACATATCTTTCACTGTCATTCAGTTGGAACTACAACGACTCCTTGCTATTCTTTACCAATTCCGTGCCACGTCTCTCCAAAACACTACAGAACTCAGACTGGGCAACATTCAAGATTGTAATACACCAAGACTGTAATGAAGCTTAAATACAACAAACTTTTTAATATATATATAGCCAGCGTCCAAAATAGTTAACACATGGAGCAGCATACAGTTCAACGCATGTATTAAAATGATGTATATACCAACAGCGTATCACAAAATCAAGCAGTGTATATACCAACAACGTACCGAATCAGGCAACATAAATATATTGTAATGAGATTAGCTTGAATATAGTGCTAAAAACTTCAGTATATACACAAAGTGGGGCAACGTTCAATATATATGCAGCTTTCACCAAGACAGCATTCCAACAAAGGTACGTTTGCATCTTCTCACAATAAAAAATGTAGTAACAACGGTCAATTAACGTATTACCATGAGCGTAAGGCGCAGTTGACATTCTCGGCTTAATAGAAAAAGGCATCATCAAAAAAAATTCTCGCTTCAAAATGTTTCATGGTGCCTCCACGCATGAGCTCAGAACCCCAATGCTAATGAAGTGAAACAGTGCGTTATTGGGTAGCGTTTGAAGGAAGTGAAACATTGCATTATCAAAGGTGAGGTCATGGGTTTACCCACATGGTGCAGTGGTAACACGACTTGGGTATCCTTCTTCCACCCCTCAGACAAGAACCGATAGACTAGATATGGCTTTGTGAATAACAGAAACGCAAAGACAGGCTCATTCGGATGGTGGAGCTGGAGAATTGCAGCGGAAGCCACTATGGTGGCAACATGATAGCTGTGTAAACAGTGACTGAGAATAGTTAGAACCTGGGCTACAAACTGACAGCGAAAATGTCAGACCCTGAATTATATGGACAAAGAATTATAGACAAGTGTATAGGCACTGAATTATATGGACAACGAAATATATAGACAAGCATACAGGCACTGCATGGAGCAGGTCATTCAGGCGGTCAAATGTTCAGGCTACATAAATAGCAATTGGGACAGACATTAGACAGGGAAAATGGTAGTATGGATAGTGCTTTTGAATGGAGAGCAAAGGAGCAGAATAGGGAGTTACAAAGGACATTAAAGCTAAAAAAAAGGAGCTAGCTCTAATACCATGTCAGGCCAAGCAGTAACTACATAAGGCAAAAATGATTCGTGTGTTTTATTCCATTAGTCAGGTCTTTATTATATACATGAGGGAGAGAATGTTCAGTTCATCTCCCGATGACTGTTCATATTTCTAATTTATCTATTTACATAAATTCACCCAATCACAAGGTTTAGGTGTCAACAAATATTAATGATTTTTTTAGTCATGATAGTTTATTTTTAATGTCATTACTAAAAAATGTTGGAATTTTAGCAACAAAAAAAAGCGTTAATGCCAACATCAACATTTTTTGGATTTTAGGGTTTTCTTTGCACAAAAAAAATTGGTTTTTACTAGCATTTTTAAAAAATTCTGAAAATTTACTTTAAAAAACATCGTTGCAACATACACACTTTGCATTTTTGGGTTGTTTTTTCATGTTTTTTTTGGGGTTTTTTTGGCTAGAGTTCTCATTTTGAGGTTATAGTTCTCATTTGATTGGTAACTTTATTAGTCATATTAGTGACCTCTAAAAGTATCTTTATATTGTATTGTGGTGACCATCATATTACTACAATTTTAGGACACAACATATTGCACTGACGTATACTATGCACAACAATTCACAAGTTCCAAAAAAGTCTTGGATTGAATATTTAAATGTATAACTAATGAATTGCACACTAAGATAATTAGAAGTAATTGGAAAGCACATCATTTTTAGCATCGTTGTCAAGGAAATCTCAATAGTACAATCGATTTTTTGTCAATTTTTTCTTTTTTTAATTTATTTGTTGATTCTTGAATTTTCAAAACTTAATTATTTTTCCCTTTTATTTTTCTTTCAGAATGACTTGTTAGATTCCTAGGAGTAGAGACTAACATGGTAGATTTATCAACAAAACCCCCCATACTAACGCTGCATGACATTTGCAAGAGGAAAACGAACAAGGCCAACTAAACTACTTGCACCAACAATAAGTTCTCTTGCTAAGAAAAATCCTAAATCATATACTTCCATTGTATAGGGTTCTGCTAAAAAATTGGGAGTTGAATGAATCTATGATACAACAAAAGATTTGATTTTTGATAATTTATCTTTCCATCTAATTAGGCAGAACTCTCTGGAGAATGAGCAATACCTTCCTAAAAAATCAATTCAACGATCAAAACCCTTCAAAAAGTTAGCAATGTTCTTTTAAGGAGTCCTACAACCCTAAAGATAGTAGCTTTCTCTTATCTCTGTAGGCACCATTAAAAGAAGAATATACTCTCTTAGAAAATATGGCACACTAGACTGTCTAAGAAGAATTTGAATCCTTTGGATTCCCCATCATAGAGATGGACTTAGATGCTAAAACGAAGAATATTCTTCATTCAACATTGCCAAACTTTCATGGTCTCTCTAAAGAGGATACTTATACTTTCCTTTTTGAGTTCAATGTCCTTTTTCAAAGATATGATCATGTAATTGATGCCTAGAAGTTGAAGCCAATTCTTGCCACATTGAAAAATGCAACATTATGTTGTTTCATGGGCCTCAGACAAGGTGTTGAGATGTCTAGCTTAGGAGGTACTCCCACAACCCCCCAAGGTACTAGGTTTGTGTGGAGTTGAACCATGAAAAAGTGGTTTTGTGAGCAATGTACCTAAAGTTGTGGGTTAAAGACCCAAGTGAAAATTATTATTTATTCTTATTGTTGAATGAGGGGCACCTTTGAAGGGCTAAAGGGCACCTACGACTACAATGAAGAAGGTTTAAGTCAATGAGAATAATTTTATTTCTTATGTTGATGGCGTTTGAGCATGTGGGCTCATGTGAGCTTGGGCTAAAAGGCATGACCCTTGGTGGAAATATCACTCCACTAAGAACACTATAAGTATAGAAAAAGTTGAGCTCATCTGACAAAATTGCAACTCGTCTAATGTGAAGACAAGAGCCTAAGAAGACCGTAGATCCTCATGAGTCGAGCTGGAGTGAAAGAAGAAGGATGAGTATACTTTTCCTTGTGTTCTATTGCACATCAAGCTAAGGAAGGTTGGTTGAGCTTTGTTTGTTTATGGTTATGGGCATAAGGCTTGTGTCTATCTTTGTGAACAGATTGAGCTTGATCTCTATTGCATTAAGGAAGGTCAAGACCCTCATTTTTGTTGCACAATGAGGTGTTGAGGTCAATAGAGGTGTTGGAGTGAGGACCCAATTCCCTTAAGGGAATTCACATGAGTTAAGGGCCAAGATGTGAGGTATAAGTAGAGTTTTAGACAAATGAAGTGGCCGTAGGTTATGACACATCTTGAAGTAGCTGCAGGAGCATTAGGAGGTGATCCCAAAGGAGCCAAAAAGGCTCAAAATTTAAAGTCTTGAAATCTCAGCAAAACCATCACCAAGTCATAGGTCTCGTCAAAACGATTCCAACGATGTGAACAACACATCAATCTGAGTTTGTATAACAAATTTATGCTCATCTAAATTTTTTGGCAAAACTAAAATTTTGGCACTGACATTACCACGTGGCACCATAAGAAGGCACCACGTGGCACCCCTCAGCAGTACCACAGATCAACCCTCAGACGCTCCACGTGGCATGATGTGGAATCTTGATAGTGGTTGACATGGCAAGGAAGGGGTTGACTAAGAGTATATGTGGTCCAATAATACGGGGCCATGTGGCACCTCGCTGACAACCAAAGTGTAGAAATTTTGAATAATATGGCATTTATTCACAGAGATTATCCTAATCATACACTATTTGCGGAATCATGCATAATACATAAGCTCCTCTACGTTGATCATCAATTTGCAGTATTAAAGAAACAATCGCATGCGCACATTGAAGCATCAATCACACATATCAACACAGTATGTACTGGGGAAAGAATATAGCTAAAAAACCCCAACTATCTGTATATTATATTGATTAAGAACATGTAACAATACATAGTACAATACTCCTCACAAGTACTCAGTACTATCTCCACCTGTTACACACAAACTAACTCAGATCTGAATCAACCACTTGCTCAAATATCCTCCACTATTTGCCTGCCTCCACTGCGAAATCCTGCATGAGAATAGATGAGAATGGCTCCAAATTCATATTACCCTTGGCTGAACCACGCAATCCTCATTGGCAATACTCAATCCATTGATTGTACAAATCTCATGCACACTATAGTCACAACTGACAGTTGTCTTGCCCTTTAACTCACCTCTAACACTTGTCTCCACTGAACTGCCCATGCACTAAGTTAACTGGTGTATTCTTTGGTTGATTTATGAGTTAATAATTAGTGAATTAATTAATAATTAATTCACATCACTCATCATTAGTCTATTTGTCAGTTAGACTAAATACAATTAGTTCAACTAAGTCAAACTGAACACAACTCCATCAACTCCTCAATCAACTCCACAAAACCTAATCACTTGAGTTCTAACTGAAGTCCTTCATGCAATAGCTCAAATAACCCATAAGAAAAGAATATTTCCTTCTGGCAGTTGCATGTGCCACATCCGTAGCTCGAACTGAAGTGTTCCAAGAGGATAAGATAATGTTTATAATCTAAATATGATTAAGAGCTAATAATATTTTACTGTTCTATTTTTAGCCTGGCAGTCTAAAAATAGACTTCGCCAATATGTCTAAAAATAGAGTTCCATCTATTTTTACCAACTTGACCAATCATCCACAAATAGCATCCTGCAACTCATAGACCATGATCCATATGTCTAAAAATAGACTTTGTGCCAAAAATAGCCTGCAGGCACACTTAGTGAAGGTGACTTCTTTTCACTAAGCTCCATCATCTTGTTGCATTTTCAACACTCCCTCTCAACAAGATATGGATTTTCTGCAACCCCTATCCTGTAACTCTGGAATGTTCTGCATACAACACATCTACCTGGTCCACTTGCTCCAACAACACTTGGAACAAAAAAACACTCCCAACTGACCCCTCTGTTGGGCTAGGAACATACTCTGATGCTGAAGCTCTACCTGCTGTTGACAAGTGCTCCCTCTCTGACATATATGCTATTGCAAAATCTCCATGCATCTCGCACCATTGCACACCTCTCTGTGGCACCTAGCACTGTGCAAAACACTTGTGCCTCTCACATTGCTGCAGCTTGCTAGCTATGCACTGTCCTAGGATTCCCTACACTGTTTCTCTCTCTGCCACTCCATCCACATCTGTCTCTACCCAATCAGTCAGTTCCTGCTACTCCACATCGGAGCTCCTGTAGCAAGGTCTCATCCAAGAGGTTGGGTACCTCAAGGATCCTGCCCCTCCTCCTTGGGACTATCAATCCACATCACCCGACCTCCTACCTGGAGGTATGGCTGCATGCGATCCCTCAGCCCACCTGGCTCGAAGTTTCTCCCTACTGGAGGTCTCTGGATGAGTAAATGTCTCTACTCAATCTCCACTCAGCTTCCCCTGTTGTGGCTTCTCCACAACCTCCTGAAGCTGTTGCACCAATCATGGCTTCTCCACAATTGTCTGAGACTTCTTCTGGATCTGCATGTTGAGAGGTAATATACCCTCGCTCTCAACCACCAAGTCTCCATCAGTTGCCTTGCTGCTCAAGGCTTTGCATGCATCTTGAACCTTAAGAGCATACAAGTTCTTG
>APFE031732998.1:137772-191789 GCA_000404065.3 Pinus taeda
CTGCTGCCTCCATAAGAGGAACCATTTCTATGGTAAAACTAGCAGAGTCATGCAATCCCCATAGCCTACACATCATTATACCCGCATAACAATAAGGAGAAGCCAAGGAATCAACCGAGTAATTACAGGAAGACTTGTGTTTGTGCTTGTTTGGATTTTGTCTCCAATCCTTGATGGGTTCAGATTCAATTTCATTTTCTCTTGCAAACTTCTCCAGGAAGGTGCTGTTATATATTTTCTCTGGCTCGGGCAAATGATACATTTGCCTTATGTCATCTGCCTTAAATGATCCGAAAATCCTCCCATCTCTGGTGCTGAAAGTTCTGTCCATGATTGGGATTTCTTCAATCACCCATCTCACAACGTCTGTGTATGGGAGAATTTGCTCCCTGGTTGCTATCCTATGAAGGAAAGAGTCGGCTAAATCTTTGAGAGTACAATCGGACTTCCGTGTTGAATCCGCACTAGCTTCTGTTACCGTCTTCTATGGTTTCTCGGCTTCAATTAAGTTGTAAGTGCCTTGCCAAGTAACTCTGGTGAGACCCGTGCATGTAGTATTAGATATTAGGCCTTTCTTTTTGTTTACAGTAGCTTGTCCTGCAACTGGTGGAGCGGAAGCACCCACAGTCTTCTTTGATTTCTTTCCCATCATGCTCAAACTCCTGTCTATGAATGAATTCTGCACAGAGAGGCAATTGTGCGTAATACAGAGAGATAACAATGAAAACTTGCAAGTGACAATAACATATGAATAGGTGCGCAATAAGATATTCAGTTTTTTAAAATGGGCGCGGACACAATCCATAGAAAGATTTTAAGACATGATCCCATTAATTGGCCGTATAAAACTTGTCACCCTATAAATGCCCATTATATCGTTATTCGGGTGAATAATTCCCTTAAGCATGCAATGGACGCTTTGGCGGCTGAGCACAAGTGATCAAGCCTTAAATATGAATCAATTGAGCTATCCCATCACTTAACGGTTTTTTATTGAAAACAGCGCTTTATCGCATCGCATCGGGTGTATGACAAGCATGTCTTAACAATGTATATTGGGTACCGCCGATCGCCGAATGTGATATTGCATCGACGAAAAGTTTTGTGCGCATCAAGACTCAAGTGGGAATAGACTGCCGATCGCCGAATGCCGAACGCCGAATGCGCATCGCATCGGGGAAAATGACATAGGGCGCTTTGGGGTGTGCATTGGATGTCGCCGATTGCCGATTGCGATATCGCATTGGCGGAAAGCTTTGTGCCGCTTATGTATAATTCTTATGTCATTGCGATATGCGATCTTGCGATTGCTTTATCGCAATGACCAAGATTCATTTTATTTCTTTAAAAGGGTATTGTTCAAAAAGGGTTTTATAAACACATTCTTTTGATTATCGGACTTTTTGAAAAAATAAAAGTATTGATATCAATTTTATTTTAAAGGGACCCATTTCATAGGTTAATGTTTTATGAATAAAAACGATATGAAATGGGGTGTTGTTTGTAGAGCACAACATGATGGTAGACTGTAAGTGGGTTGATAAAATTCATATATTAAGCCCTAATCTACATCTATAACACCTAATACTATCAAACCTATCTCCTAATTCATAAACCTTAATGCATTAAAAATGTATTAAAAAACATTATAAAACCTAATGCTATTATCTAACCATCGCATTCAAATGGTTATCAAACTATGCAATACAAACCTAAAGGCCTAACCCTAGCCTAATACACTCTCAGCCTATGAAATTACAAGAAAAAACAATGTAATACACAGTCCCTAACCACAACTACAGCGGGACTGTTAACCATGTGAACGAGTCAAAGGTAGATCAAACAGCAGTCACCTAAACTGTCAGCTAGAAACCACGTCAGAACCATCAACAACAATTACAGAACATATGATAGGGTTGTAATACCATTGGGTTATCAAACCACAGGCTTGGGGTTAACAGCCAGGTGAAGACGAGGTCAAAAGTTGCATGTGAACGTTGTAGCTTCTAGGTCTCAGAATTGCAACCACATTGGAGGTAAGACACCAGGGTTAACTGCGTGGGAAGAATGCAGACACATGGCAACAGTCATCGCGAGGGTAGCCTGAACCGTCGAGGCAGACCGCAGAGGTGGCAGCTTGCTTTTAGACTGCGGTTGGTCACATGAAACTGGTAAACCACCTCTGCCTGATTAGCTGATCACCAGCTGTTAAATTCTTATCCAATGTATTTTTGGGTGTTTTGTTGGGTTTTTTGTTAAAAAAAATTGTAATGTCACTAAGTTACACACCAAATCACACCTAAAACCCTAAATCGTACCCCCAAAGGCAGCTGATGCATTCCCAAGTTAGTCACAGTGGTTATGATTCATCTAATCAATGTATGAATGTACATTTGTAGACTTTTCAAGGGGAGTGAGCTTTTTTAGTGTTTTGGAGCTTGTCATTCAGAGGTTGAGACAGAGAGGTGGTCGGTCTTTTGATCATATCTTGGGCATCCGGAGTCAGATTTGGAATCCGTAAGTAGCATTGGAAATATGGTTCAGAGAGCTTCCTAGTTATAGAAGTTAGAATTGCTTATGTGCAAGTTCAATCTGACAGGATCACTGTGTAATCAACTCCTTCTTTTCATTCCTAATAAAAATGGATGCCCATTTTGAAAGCGGACCCAAAGACGTAGTCCATCAGGGACAAACTCCATCATCAATCTCACTATCTGGTATAACTATGTTTTTATAGTATATTTCTTCATTTCTTATGCATCCTAATTGTGTTTAATCAACTGTCTTAAAGTCTTATTTTCAATCAGTTTTCCTCAATTTTGGTGCTTTGAGCTAACATTCAATTCATTAATGGTTAAATCAATTCTACATCATTTTAAGCCTATGATCACATTCAAATCACAATTAATCTATGTTATTTTGATAGAAGGAAATAAGAATCCTTCTCCCAATTAAGAGCTGATTTACTAAAAGAAAACACGAAGGAATCAAAATAAAATGAAGGAATTAGATCAAGGAGATAGCTCTCAAGATCTAATTCATTATTGATCTAAATACTAACAATCAGACACTTAGTAATTAGTTACATAAGTGTTCAATTGAAGTATATTCAATTCCTAAATAATATGCATATAAAAACTTATTTATGTTCCAGGTTTACTTGTTATTTGAATGTGATCTAAAATGGTTGTCTTTTGTACATGGTAATAAAAATTAATCATATACTAAAATACATTAAAACTTTTAAGTTAATTCTTTTAGTTAAATATTTAATTAAAAGAATTGTTAAAGCATAGATTTCCATCCAAAAAAAATAACACTTTTCTACTAGAAGTATTAAAAATTACAGCACTGGCATATTCAGAAATGAGATGATGTTGAACTGTGTTAATAAGGTACATATAACAAAAAAATTAGAAAAAACAATGGCTGTGAATTATACTAAAAATAACATGAAAAACATTGATAAAAATACCCGATGTATCATGCTTCTTTTGTAAAATACACAATCATGATCCTTTTCCTTTATTCCGAAGCTTCCCAAAAGTACAGAAATGTGACTCTTTGGAGCCTCTTTAAACAAAAAATACGAAAATCAATCCAATCATTCTATTAATATGGGCTTCTGAAAATACAAAAATGTAATCTCCACTCAGATTTCTTCGTAAAATTCAGGACTCGGCCCAGTCTATTAAGACAAACTTGAGATACAAAAATCCAAGCCCCAAAGGCTTTCTTTCTTAGATTCTGGACCATTATTCTATCCATTAAGTGGGTTTAAAAAGAAATACAATTAAAAAAAAAAAAAAAAATTACAGGTCTACACGCAACGCTAAGGAAATTAATGGAATCCCTCAAATCTTGAAAAAAATAAAAATAGTTTTCAAAGATAATCTTTTGAAATTCCATTTTGGCTTTGGCATCATATTTCGATTAAAGAATCCTTCCATTTGCAAATTTTGTCGATTTGATCTGCTTCTTTCTCTATGTCGCTTTCTCCTCTTCATTTTCTTTGCTGTTGAATTATTCGTTTATACCTAGAAAATGATAAACCATGGATAAGAAAACATAAATCAAAACTGTGTTTTTTAGAAAAAGATAGATCGAACGAAAATATATGGGCCATTTATTTAAATTGCAATCGCATTGGAATTGGGGACAGAATCCAGCATAATTGTAATTGCATCTCAAATAGGGACTATATTAAAACAATCATATTAAAACATGGATCATTCCTTATCGATATCAAATCATAATCACAGTAGAAGAGATCGAATAAAAAACACAATTAAGCTGGGAACATTTCAATGAGATTTGAAATCGCAAATTAAATGGAGGGGATAAAATTGTAATCATAAATTAAACAGAGGCAGAAATAGTGTGAGGCCTGTGGTTCTTGTGATTGCGATATAGCAATCGTGGAAGACCAGGGATGGGTTGATCACAATCAGGTTTGTGGAGTGGTATAACACTAACGGTGCCTCTTGAAAGTTGTGGTTGTGATGTAGGGGGATGATGTGGTAGTAACGTGGGAGCTTACATCACTAATGACGTTAGATCACAATCGTAGTTGGTGTGGGTTGGGTGACATGGATTTTGATAGTCACAGATGCAATATATTTTAAATTGTGATTAATAACCCTGTTGAATCTGGAGATGATCGCAAATTGCATCGTGGAGGGGCGGAGAGGGGTCAAGCATGTGTATATTGTGGGCGCGAGATTTTTTAGAGAGTCGATTAATTAAGTCGTCGAGTCTGATATCAAATCGCAATGATGTCAAGGCTAGGACTTAAGTCCACAGATGTTGTGATCCTCAGGATGCGACGAATTATGAAATAGCATTAATATTGTCATCGGGTCTGACCTTGAATATCGAAATGGTCCAGTGGAGGGGAACTAACCATGGTGTTAACTTTATTTGTTGCTGGGAGGATATTTTGGGGTTTTACATTGCGATCCATCGAATGTGATGGATTTATAATTTATGTTTGATTATCATGTCAGGTTTGGGGCTTATATTGCATATCACAATCAGTGACATAGAGGAGTATGGACTTAATCCCATGGATATTGTGATCATCCTAGATGTGATGGATTTATAAAGCAAAGTCGACAGCTCCATCAAGTTCGGGCCTGAATCACATCTTGCAATCAGTAATGCTACCGAGCATGGGCTTCAGCATCGTGCCTTATTTACTTGCGATGCGGGGAGAAGGATTTGGATAAATCAAAGTTTATCTTATAATTCATTATTTTTTTTTATTTTAAACTCTGATATATTTCTTTTAATGTATTTCTCTTTCAATACTTAAGGCTTTTAAGCCTAAGTCTAAATCTTGTTCTTAGGGGCTATTGCCTATTGAATTTGCGATATGTGATAGATTTATCACATCACATAGAGTCAAGGGTTGGAATGAGGGTGTAAATTTTTTTTTTTAAATTGTAAGATGTGATCAACGATGAAACCTTTATAAAAGGCATGCTTATTTGAATTTCTTGCGGGAAATAAAATTTGAATTTTTTATAAATAATTCATATTAAAAATTTTTATTTTTTATTTTTCTATGTTATAGTCCCCTGTTTTTTATATAATAATTTCATAAGAAATTTATATATAAAAAACGGGGGGTTGTTGAACAGCACAACACACCATTATCTTAAGGAGGGTTCTATTACATCTATATTTCCCCAAAATCAGGATTTCTTTTGTATGCACTCTATGTACAATATAAATTGTCCTTGTTGTTGTGCCTCTTTTAGCAATATGTTATAGGAAAATAGTTTTCCATCTGTGGACATCCTAAATATAGTTTGATCTACTTTTTCATTAAGAATCCTTCAAGGTTTTCTCATAATTTATATCAATTATATTGGCCCGTCGACTTTGGATGCACATCATTTCTCCCTTGCAATTCCTTTCCCTTCATGGCTCCACTCATTTTTCCTTCGGGTGAAATTTTCGTTTCTTCTGATGACATCTTTTTCTTTTTACCTTGTTGAGAAGGTTGACTTTTTTCTTTCTTCCTTTTTAGCTATATTTTAGCTATACAGATATTTTATCCTTGATAGTATCCTAAACTTCTTCAAAATTTCCCATCTATGAATCTCTCTTGGACTTATCTTTCTTTATGCCTTCATGAGGCAATTCCACACCCTTTCTATAAAAAAGCTTGGGTTTTGTTAGCCAATGTTGGCTTGTTGGGACCTGACCTAGGTTCAGAAGTGATTTAGCCAAACAAATCCCGAAACTATCGGCCCTTTCACAACAGTCCGTGGTGCACGGACTGAGGTCTCACCCGAGGTAGTATGGGGGGTGCCGAAACCAAGTTTCCACACCCTAGGGATGTCTTGATGAAATCTAGGATGTTCGTGTACCGAACCTACATGCTTGCACTGCTCTGCACAGCCATATGTCCTTTACAACTTGTGCAACTTCTTCCACACAGCTCTATAAAGAGCACTAAAAGGTGTTGTCTAGATCCTTTATCCTTACTGTGCTATTATTATAGATGTTAACTTAATTGTGTGGGCCCAATATTCTCATTAATCATTCAACATTCATAACAAGTGCATGCAATCATAAACCTGTAAAGAGATGCATAAATATAATAGAAGCAGAGACACCCAATATTTCAGAATCAACTTATATTTTATTAATTCTCTTACCAAGTACAATCCCAACTCCACCCTGTGCACTCAGCTGCAGGGGTTTGTGCACTCAGGTGCGGACTCCACTAGGCCTCTGCGCACTCAACTACAGAGCCTCTACCTATCCCTATGACCCAATACCTTCTAATCTACTTCTAACTTCTAACCATGCTTTCACATATATCTGTTACTTATAAAAAACATAGACTCTCTTTACATTTAGAGCCTCGCTCTATCTATACAATCCCATGGTCCGCTGACCATGGGTAGGCTGACACACTTTACATTAAATTACATTATCTTAGGGTGGACAACCCTAGACTCTTGCGCTTTGTGCTTGCATTTCCCAAGGTTTTTACATTACACTTAACCAAAATGCGAGCTTCAAGCCCCAAAAACCTACTATGGGGGGATTTGCTGCCCAACAGGCCCCCAACATAGTCATTGTGACTCATCCCAATTCACTTTGCTGGTGCAGCAATATTTGCACGAAGTACATCTAATTGCACCTGTGTGGCACGAAGGTCCATAACGCATTATTCTGTCATCATCTGGATCTGCTCCATTTCTACTTCTGAATCATCTTCGTCTAACTTGATTCTCTACTTTGATGCTAGTTTCTAGTACCTGTGTTTATAGTCCTGCACCTTTGTCCGACTTGTCAAGTTGTGAAGACTGTGCTTTGGTTGGTTAGTGAGACAGTCGGCCCACCCGTGTAGGGCTTCAGGTGACTGCCATTTACTCTTCCTGGGAAGGGTTCTCCATTAAGTTTGACTAGATGGACCATGCCTTCGTCTGTGACTTCTTTTACCACTTATGGTCCTAACCAATTCATTTTGAATTTCCCAGGAAATTTTTCGAACTTGCTGTCATATAGCAACACTTAGTCGTTTACCTTGAATGTGTGCAACTTGATATGGCAATCATGCCAGGCTTTCGCGTGCTGTTTCTATACCTGATTATGGAATCCCACCAGAAATTGTTCTTCCTCGAGTTATTTTAATTGCACGAGTCTCCCTTCCAAGGCTTCGCGGTCCAACATGCTTGTAATTGTTGTTATCTGCAAACTGGGTATGATGTATTCCATTGGCATGACTACTTCCATGCCATAGACTAACTTGAAAGGTGTCTGACCTGTCAGTTTTTTGCACGTGGTTCTGTATGCCCATAATATGGTAGGTATGCGCAAGTCCCATTCATTTCACTGTGCGTTACATAGTTTGGTCAGCACAGTCTCCAAAATTTTATTGAATGCTTCTACTATCCTATTAGCTTGCGGATGGTACGGTGTACTTTGCTGATGATACACCTAGAATTACTCGGTGAGTGCGCTGATGGTTTCATTCAGGAAGTGTGTTCCACAGTCACTCGTTAAAATTTTCGAGCAACCAAACCATGTCAACATGTTTTCGAATAAAAATTTCGTAGCTGTAGCGGTTGTGTAGTCCTTAACCAGCTATTTTTCTGCCCATCGAGTTAGGTACTTTGTCATGGTGATGATGTAGCATGCACCCATCTTTCCCTAAGGTTTGATTGTTCCCATGAAGTTAATTGCCATTTTTCGAATGGCTACAGTGTCATCTGTGGATTGAGTGGCATCTCATCCCTTTGTGATGGTTTCCCAGTCCTTTGACATATGTCGTAGGCCCAACAGTGTGCTTTCAAATCTTGATGTAGGGTTGGCCACCATAGCCCAGCGCGAAGAATATTTTGTGCCATTGCGCATCCTGCATACTGTCCTCCTACAGACCCCCCATGTGCTTCCGCGAGGATATGTCCTCGTTCAAATTCAGGTACATATCTTCAGAATATCTCATCGTTTCCCATTTTGTAGAGGTGCCCCACGATGACAGAAAAGTCCATCACATGCACCACAAATTAATTTTTTACTAGATTGAATATTCCTTTGGTGCAATCCCTATAGTTAAAAAATGGATTATATCTTTGAAGTGGCGATCTGCGACGTGCACTGCAAAGAGTTGTGCATCAGGTAGTCCTTTTTCCAAATTTGTTGGCTCCTCATCGGTCTCAATTCCTGATAAGTGATTTGGACCTACATTTAGGCGTCCTAGCTTTACGATGACCTCAAAGTCATATTATTGAAACAGTAACAGCCATCAGCATATGCGCCCCCTCAACACAGGCTTAGTCACCAGGTATTTCAACGTGGAATGATCAGTGTACATCTTGAAGTGTCCGCAAAAGAAATAGTGTCGGTATTTCTCAAGCGTGAATACCATTGCCAACCCTTCGTGCTCAGTAGTAGAGTAGTTCTTTTCGGCTTTGGATAGTCACCAGCTCGCGAACATGATGGGGTGATCCACACCTTTCACGCCTTCTAGTGTATGTACAGCTCCTAGTGCAATACATGATGCATCAACATGTACATGAAATTCTACATTGTTTCTAGGAAAACTAGTGTCTTTTCAATCTGCTAGTCCCACTAAGATGGGTAGCTACCTTAGAAACAAACAATCAAAGCACTTTGCAATTTCCTTTATGTATGATAGATAAGAGAGAAGCAAAGAGGGCCAACCTGGATCTTCTGCTTGACTCCTTGCTTGATTTCTCTCTCCCTTGATAGAGATTGCAACTCCTCTCCTACTTGTCCCGCTTTAGAGAATACCTGTAGAGACAAAGTAACAAAACACCATCAAAGCATCTCGATCTATAATATCATAAACAATGCAGAATCAGAAATACATTGACCATACAATTGCATTCACAAGTAACAAGATTCACAAATACACGATTGTATGGAGGAAAACTCAAACAACTTAATTAATAGTAGAAGAGAGGATTACAACCTAGATGTCTAATCCAACATCATCCTCCCAGCATCAAAACCCTCTTCACCTCATGAAAAGAAAGATCACCCAACAATACAATGCTTCTTCTCAAAGAAAACTAACAACACTTCTTTACAAATTACAAAATTCCAGCCTCTAGATCTCTTAGATGAGGGTTCCATTTATAGATATTTGCAGAGGGGTGAGTCATCTCTAGGTTTTTTATTAGTCTCATTCCACTTGCGGTTCTTAGTTCCACTTGGAGATTTCTTGGATCTCTTACCCATCCCTGGGCGAATTCAGAGAGGCAAGTGTCATAGAGGAAGTTTCTGGAAGATTCCATGAGCATCCACTTAGCAAACTGCCTCAGACATTTGTCCATTCTTACTCATAGAACCCCACAGAAGGCCTCTTCAGTATGCATCGCACCTGGCTAGTCTAGGAGTCAGTATGCATTGCACCTTGACCAAGGAGCAGTCAGTATGGTCTAGTTTTGGCCAGTTCTAAGTGGTTTTTCAGGTGGAACTTCTGGGAAATGATGTAATTAGTTTACCATGATCCTTTAGGGTATGAAACAACACTTTTAGGGTTAAAGAGCACTTGGTTTATTGACATATATGATTGGGTTTGTAGTGCCCAAATATGTCTATAACAGTTGCCCCCTAAAGCATGAGGTCATAAATCTTCTAATGTTGGGTGAAATGCTTTATCATGAGGATTTGAGGTATTCGAACTAGAAGGTGACCTATATAATATACAATACAATACATCATCATCATATTATTTTCATGATCTAGTTGAGGCGGGCATTCCCATGCTCAGCTTTATAAATTCATTTTCATGTACATAGGACAAATAATTGTCTGTTGTTGTAGGTTGGTGATTCTTTGTATGTAGAGTAATCATCCCTTAGCTTGGATGATCATTTGTGTAGCTTTAGTGTACATTTGATGTCTTTATATTCCTTGTTATAGAAATATTTGGGCACTGCAACCCCAATAATAGATGCCCATAAACCAAGGGCTTCTAAACCCCTAAAAGTGTTGTTTCATACCCTAAAGGATCAAGTTCAACTGATTACATCATTTCCCAGAAGTTCTCCCTGAAAAACTACTCAGAACTGGTCAAAACTAGACCATACAAACTGCTCCATGCTAAGGGTGTGATGCATCTCACCTGCAACAAACAAATGGTGCAATGCATACTGAAAATCCCTTCTGTGGGGTGCAATGAGCGAGAGCAGACAACTGGCAGAGGTAGTTTGCTAAGTGAAAACCCAGAGAATCTTCTAGAAACTGCTCATATGACACTTGCCTCTCTGAATTCGCCCTGGGATGAGTAAGAGATCATGAAATCTCCAAGTGGAACCAAGAACTATCAGAGAAATGACACTAATCAAAATCCCAAAAGTGGATTCACCCCCCTGCAAATATCTATATATGGATCCCTCATCCTAGAGATCCAAGGGCTGGAATTTTTTATTTTGTAAGGAAGTTCTATTGGTTTCTCTGTGAAGCATTGTATTTTTGGGTGATCTAGTATTTTCATGAGGTGAAGAGGGCTTTCATGCTAGGAGGATGGCGTTAGATCAGACAGCTAGGTTGTAATCCTCTCTTCTACTACTTCTATCAATAAAGCTATTTGAGTTTTCCTCCATATACTTGTATATCTTTGAATCTTGTATCTTTTTATGCATGTGTATGGTTAATGTACATCTGATCCTATATTGTTTATGGTTATAGATCTCTATGCTTTGATGGTATTTTGTTGCTTTGACTCTATAGGTGTTCTTTGAAGCGGGACAAGTGAGAAAGGAGTGGCGAAAGCTTTATCAAAGGAGAGAGGAAACAAGCAAGGAGCCAAGCGAAAGATTGAAGTTGGTACTCTCTGCTTCTCTCTCATCTATCTCTCATAATTGAAAACACAAGTAACTTTGAATTGTTTGTTTCTAAGACAACTACCCGTCTTAGTGGGACTAGAAGCTCTGAATAGACACTAGTTTTCCCGAAAACAGTAATGATGAAAGATTGAATACAATATCAAAATTTTGCAGCAATATCAATGACAACCAAACAATTAGTTTATTCACAATAGGCTGACATGAAGATTCATCTCCAGGCCGCACTTTGACAGACAGATCTGTACTCTAGGTTTTTTCTTCTCCAGGTCATTCATTCATATGCATGAGGGTATAATCATCATCCACAAGAATTAATAACTGATATTGAATTTCCTTTGTTCCATCTTCTCCATCACTATAGGTTTTATTGCATGTTTAACATGATGATGGGATGGTGTTGGAATGCTTGTCTTACCACCATTCAAATAATTTGATTGTACAAGCAGATGTTTGCAATGAAAATTTTCTACTTGTGTATTGTGAAACTTGCCTTGAGAATGACCGATCAATCATCTAATTTTCCTTGTGGTCCAAATTCCATATTAATACGCCTATAACATTAAATGAAAGCACATGATTAATACCATGGTTAGAGGCCTACCAATAAATGACCCACCTTCCTTTAGGAAGTATGTTAGATGGATGGGAGAATTAACCAGAACAATATGTGTAGAACTGTGTTTATCTACAAACCATCATAGGTATTCACCAAAATTGAGTCTATGTCATAAAAAACTTGAGTCTATGTATTGTGAGACAAGCCATAGCAAAGTGGATAAGTGATAAAGTTGTACAACACCCCCCATTAGTGTTTTTTTGATGTTGTGCAGAACTACTGTTAAGGTCTCAATTCTCCTTGACAAAAGGAAAGTTGTCAATATGAATCAAAGGAGCTTGTTCTAGTTCTGATTTTAAGTACTCTCTCTGAGTTCCTATTTTTCTTCCAAAACTTGTGAGCCTACCAATTTATTGGAGGCTTTCTGAGAAAATTATTAGTTGGGTTTTTATTTGTTTAACTTTTTGCCAAGTTTTTTGTAAGTTAACAATTTTAGATCCTTGTCAAATGAGTCTTTGCAACACTTATAAAAACCTTAGGTGTATGAACTTTAAAGTTTTCTATCTAAATATGAATTGTATCCTTAATTCCTATTTCAAGTGCAGGGTCTTGTGTTTCCACGCTGAGAGAAGGGTTCATATTATTTATTTGTTTGGAAATCCCAATAGTTTTTTTTCTTCTTTTTTGGTTTGATAATAGAATGCATTTATAAAGTGATTAAATATAGAGGAACAATATTCTAAATTTGTGCATTTAAAAAAACCATTCTCATCACCAGTTGTAAGTGTGATCTTGAAATCATTTAATGGCATAACATATTTGATTCAAGGTTCCCCACATTTGAAAAGGTACATGCGTTTGTTTTATCTTATAATTCATTGTCTTATATTTTTTGGTAATTGAAGTCAAATATATGCATGTTGTACATTCGTTCCTCCCCAGAAAGATTTGGTCATCATTCTCTCATTTCTACATATAGAAATTTGTTTGTGCTTGAAATTATGGTGCTTTCAATTTGTATTTGAATGAGAGGTGTATCATATATTACTGATTTCCAGTACCTTGATTTGATCTACTTGCTATTGCTGATTTCGCTACCTCTGGTTAGAAAATAAGAATTTATGATTTCCTTGTTGAGCTGCAATGACTATTGCTGGTATAACTTATAGTTATCCTTTCTAGTTACTGCCATGATGATAATGTAATATCTCAATAGAACTATAAAATATAGAAGAGAAAACAAGATAAATATTTTTGGCTAATGAGGGATACCTCTGTAACAAGCATGCTTGCCTTCTTTTCAAAATACGAAAGCCAATATTACAATATTCATAATAGACATTCATACAAGAATGTTCCTATGACCAACTGTCACATCATATAATGTCAACTTTACACTGAGATGAAATGGGAGCTAAACCACACACTTATTCTAATTGGGTTATCTTACAAGGAAAAGTTGACAAATCACACACCACGTACTTGTAACATAATTCTAAATATAATTATATAAGCTAAGGTTACCCGATCCAAAGTTGTGTCTTCTGCCCCAAAATAATGTACTTCTTTTCCTCATACGTCACTCAAAAAAATTGTTTTATTCATGCTCATATTCTTTGAATTGCATGATTTGACATGGTTTTAATATGTTTCGATATAGAATTTTTAGTCAACTTGATATTGTTTGATCATGTGACTTGCAATTGGATGGTTGTAGATATTGACTATGATATCCACAGTTGATGACCTTAATTATCCATAGAATATGGAGACATATTATATTGTTAATGCTCCATATGTTTTTCTGCTTGTTGGAAGGTATTTTTCTGTTCCTTGCATGTAGTATTATTAGAAACTTCCAGTTACATTTTGGTGTGTTTGAACTTTGCATGTCATTCAGATCATTGTAAGGCATTTTCCAACATGGATACAAATAAGATCACAACCAAAAGTTATATATATCACATCATCTCTATAGTGTGCTTGGTGTGTGTTGGCCACATATTGTTAAAGTGACATTAACTAATAATTGCTCTGATCTATCATTGAGATCTAGAAATCTTGCAAGTTTTCATTCATCTTTCATCAAGTCATTGTTGTAATAACCAGTGTTCTTTCGATTAGGTCAGCCAACCATTTTTTTATTTCCATTTTGGCTCATTGGCACGTGAAGACAAGCTTACACTATAGAATAACACTACAATAATGAGACTTCCATTGGGGATGCTTTATTGCAAAGAAATTTAACTACTAATCAGAAGATAGTTTTCTTTTCAGGTTGAATAAGGAACCTCCTAATTTGAATTTAGGAAGAAGGACAAGGGTGGAATAAATTTCACATCTATTGTGGCCAACACACACTTGGACCTTGAGATTATTAAGGCAATTTGTGGAGAATACGAGATTCATAATGCTGATATTTCTCTTCGCTATGATGCAACTGCAGATGACTTTATATATGTGATTGAAGGTAGTGGCATATATATGCCTTGCATATATGTTGTTAACAAGATTGACCATATAACTCTTGAGGAACTAGAGATTTTGGATAAATTGCCTCACTACTGCCCAGTCAAGTGAATCATAATTATAGTTCCTTTCTCCACCCCTTATTTTGTTTTCCATTGTTTAAATAGTCTACTTAGGTAAGTTGATTGCATTAGATGTTTTATGTTGAAGCATGTCAATGTTTCTACATACTAGGTGGAAATTAGTAAATTATTCCCATTGTTCTCATAATGGAGTTCATATATTAGCATGCTCTTTCATTCTAAATACCCGTTATATTGTCTACTATTTTATTTTGTAATAATACCATTTTTTATCTACAGGTTTATCAAAACAATTTTATTCTATTATAGGACCTAAGCTCTCAATTTATAATAATATTCTTATGCTTACCAAATATTTTCTATTTTGGGAAAGATAAATCATAATATATGTATTCATTTAAAAAATGATAAAATTCCAGATAAGGTTGCCACCAAATCCTCTATAAAGTACATTCTCTTTAGCCCAGGGGTCCAAGACCCTTGTATCAACAAAAATGTTGCTGCATGAAACTCTTATAATTGATATCTTTACATATGATATTTTTTTTTTTAACCTAACCATGAATATTGTATTGATTAAAAACCATTGTGGAAAGGATACATTGTATATAATCGATTACAATCTTATTGAGCTTCATCACAAGGAATGGATCCAAGATCTAGAGCCCTACTATCCTATACCATTTCTTTACATATAAATTCCCTCGGAGAAGTGAGATTTCAAAATTTATCCATTGGTATACTCTCCAAAAGACACCTAGGAAAAACCAAAATTTATAGTTCATTATAACATTAAAATATATTGATTTGGACGAGACTCCTCCTCTATTGGTTCATTTTGTTTTGGTCCCCAGGTTCCATGTTGTCATTTGATTACTCCAATCTCGGTGACTCTGCTTGCATATTTCTTCCTTGTACCAGATCCATTATGGAACTTCTGAGATAAATCCCCTAGTTGATTGAGTAACTTCCTCCATAAGTCTGAACCCCTCACTACCTTTACCACAGTAAAGTAAGATCCAATGAACCACCTTACTCACCAAAAGAAGAAACAAACCCAAAGAGCAAGGGATCATTGAGCCTGAAAAACAAGGATACTGCAAATTGTGACCCTCAACTAGAGGGGCCCAAAGACCCCCCTAGGAACCGCCTTTGTTTGAACTTTGTGGTGGATATAACTCCTACAAAGAATATAACACATATCTAACAAGAAAAACCCTGACATTACTCAATTCACTAGGGCAACCAATTTTTTTCCCAATCTTCAATCATGACATCAATTAACATAGAATTGAACCTCAACATAAATATAAGCACCCATAACTTAAGATAACATGTAGCAAAATTAGAGAAGATACCACAAGGCCAGGTTCGTGGCCACCCAAAGAAACTAAACACACGAGAAATTGTGCATATATAAACTAAATCCCTGTGTCGCTTCCTATTGTGCCTACCAACAACCCCCCTGTTATTAGTATTAGTAATAACATTAATAAATGGGTACCCTTCCAAAAGATCAAATCTTAGCATTTAATCATGCCTTTTCTGTTTTTAGAACAAAATAAGATATCAAAGTGGAACTTGCTAAAACATGGAAATTTGCCTTTTCATACTTTAAGCGCATATAACTTCACAAACGATGAGTTTCTTATAAAAAGCGCTATATGATAAAAAATCCTAAGAATGACTTTATAACAGAAATTCATGAATATTAAAGAAAATCTTTAAAAGAACCGCTTTAAGAGGATTATTCTCACATCGCAAAACAATTACGATGGATTTCCCTTATAAAAGTTACCCCTTGAAAATGTGATCTGCGAAAATGCGAGATCACAAAATCCTATAACCTTATCACATCTCTATTTCAAGCATGTGACGCTATTTGATAAAGCATAAACAAATATTGCAAAATGCAATAGCATCTTGCAAATCACATATCGCAGCAACTCATGTAGTGGTGGGTTTTAACGAAAACAAGTTTTACGACATAGCAATCTGTGGTATTGCGAAGAAAATCGCAAAATCATTTTTATCACAATTCGAAGGGCTCAGGGTTCTAGGAGAGTACTTCCTGACTTTCAATGTTGAAGTTATGAACATTAAATTTAAGCATAATGGCTCATTAGTTGTCATTTGTTAAAAGAAAAATTAGGATCAGTATAAAGGACCATTTGACGCAAGTTGATATCTTTTGATATGATTTAGAATTAAAGACCCTTCGTCACCTTATTTTCATCCTTCTATTGATTATTTCTACATTCGCTATCATTTTTATCATAATTTTCTCTCTACTTGCAACTTTTAGGAAGAACATAGAGAACAAAATATACAAAGAAATGGGGAAGAAAGGAAAGACACCCGTTGCCGAAAAGTTAGAAATGACCCCATTATTCACAGACACTACCTGTAATTGGGATGCAGGGACATCTACGTGGGAAATAATGTATCAACTGTTGGAGGAGGAACAACCAAGAATTATAGAAGTAACAGTTACAACAGATGGATGCGGCTCTTCTGATGCATCACTAATTGAACTTGCATGCTCATTTCTACAGCATTGCTGCAAGACCAAAGATACTCCCTTATACCGATATGGTTAAGTGGATTACAGATGATGCAGACATCTCAGACAGGTAATTCAAGACAGCAAGTAAAGAAGTCATAGGGTCATTTACTCCAGACAACCTAAGGCTCATGTACCATCTACCAGAGCCGCAAGCCATCTACAACAGACAGTTTGTCGAGAAGTTTGCCAGGGAGAATGAAGAATTAGCAGAATGCACGAAGCATTGGTCAAAAAATGAGGAAAGAATCAAGAATGATAAAAATGGTATGTACGCCACTAGTTCTCTCTGTTCCCCTTACTATTTTGCTACTGCTATGTTATATAGACAGTTTGGTAAACTAGATAGCAACAAATTTTAACCAGAATGGTTACCCTTAGTGGATGCGGCTATCAATGCCACAATAATGAATTGAGCCCAAATCCTGTCAGATAATTTAGCCACTGAAATTTTAGAATACAGAAGAAAAAGAAGCGTTGCTTCGAGGGTTTACCCTCCATTTTTCATGAGTGCTTATGTTATGGAAGTTGTTTGTTTTGTTTCCAAATTTCCTGTTATGGGATGGAAGTGGAAGGTTCAAAATCCACTCCCCATTCAAATTTATCACAAAGTCATGTGGGAATCAAATTTTGTGCCACGTTTCTTCAAAATTTGTCACAGAGTTATACTCCCGATTCATAAAAGATCTACAATAGAGATGCCCCAAGATTTTCACAAGAAGCTGAGGTAGATATTCTCCCCGTAGCAAGATGGTTTGGGGAAGAATTATTCACGTATATCAGAGTGTTTGGCAGCATTTCTTCACCACATGTGCTACCTTTTTACATCCCAAAAAAACTGATGGCTAGGGAGATAGCCTATCAAACATGCGGCAAGGGGGGGATGAGCAAAATACTAAAAGATTCCAAGAAGGCCATTTGTCCTCAATTTCCTGTAACATGTGGAGCATTTGCATTGCATGACTTAGGTCATGCCTTCAAAGAAGTTAATAATGTATTATCTTTACAACTACCAAAGTTCTTAGAAAGGCAATATGATCCCTTTGGTATTGTAAGTGATTTTAACACAATGGTTAAAATAAGAGTTTTTACTCTTGAAAAAGATCCCTTTGATGATGTTTTTCTGTAGAAGAACACCTTCAAAGAATTTCAACATATGGCACAAATTCTTTTTGACCAAGAAGGTCTCCAAACTTTTGAGAATTACAGAAAATAGAGGTTGTCTAAGGTCCCATTGGACCAATTACCCATCGAACTAGTAAGGAATCCTACCCCTAGCGTAAGCATTAGTGAAGATTCAAAAGAGAAGTCCAAAACAAGTTCTGAAAAAGAATCAACAAAAAAGTTTGGCAATCAATCTAAGAATGAACACAGTAAGAGCAAGGAGTCAATAAAAGACACAACCTAGTCCATGGCAAAGTCTGATCAGCAGATTTCTGTTGAAAAACAAGATGAAGCCTCCACTCCTCTTACAAAGCAAGTAGAGCCGCTCATAATTGATCTAGAAGGAGAATGGGAAAATTTTAATAAGATACTTAACACAGAAGAATAGAACGTAGAGCCACAAACAAATCCAAAGGAGACAACCACGAAGATGATAATAGAAAGGGTCGTTAACACTCAGGAAATAGAGCATATTCCCATTGCTCCCTCCTCTGAGATTGTACTAAGAATAGAGGAAATTCCTCCTCTAAATGTATTCTACAGCCCTCGGCATAAAGTTGTCTTTAGAATGCAAAGAAAGAAAAGAAAGTTGGATTCTATACTCGCTCTCGAGGATGAACCTCTGGATGTTCTTTGGAAAGACCCATCTACAGACCCCTTAGCAAATCTCACTAGGCTCTCATAGGTTGCAGGCACATACGCTTCAACAACTATTGACAAGGCAGTAGAGGTACTGTCACTGCTTAAAGAAAAAGAAGATAAGATTTTGTTTTTGGAACAACAGTTACAGCAAGTCAGCATCAACCAACAAGCCGAAACACAGTTGGAAAAACATCAGCAAGACTTTTAACAAATGCAATTGGCACATAAAAGCAGTTTGGCTAGTAAAGAAAAACAGTTACAGAATATATAGAACTGCATAAAGGTGATCCCAAAATTGAAGAGTTTATCACAGAGGCACTTGGTCTCAATTCCCAGCTCTTGCAATAGAAAGAACTATTATGCCAGAAGATTTCGCAGTGGAATTCCCACTAAAAAATGAGCGATAATATAACAAATGAAGTTGTGGAATTACGACTTGAATATGATTCAATTTTTAAGAAAGTCTCAAACTTCTTAAACTGGAAGAAATCCAAAGAAGGGAAAAGAGAAGATATGCCCAAAATTGATGAATTGCACAAGGAGATTTTATTTGTGAAATGGGATTCTCGGCTAAAGGAGGCAGAATAGGCAATGGAGGATGTAGCGGTAATAGCAAACAGTGTCATTGAATGCATAAAGGAAAATCTACACAAGGCTAATTTGGTAGCAGGAACCACCCCTGACTTTCTTCCAAAAGCACAACAGCTTCAAGCAGTGTGGAAACAAGCAGTGGAGGAAAGGGGCAGAGGCAATTAACAGGTAAACAGATTGAACTGGGAAGTAGACTAGTAGTACATGGTGAAACCACACAGTCAATGGATGACCCTGAAGTCCCTGATGAATTCTGCCGAAAAGATAGTGCTAGCTCTCACCAATGCTGTATTTGCAGGACAACTAAAAGTTGAAGTCGGCCAACCGACATTCTTAAAACCGATTCTGGATATTTGCGATCTAAAGAATCAGATGCAGGGTTAGTCAGAGATACATTTTATTTTTGTTTTTTTATTTTTATTTTTGCTTAAAATGAGGTAGGTTGTTTAAACCTCCTCATTTATTTTTGTAATATTTATTTTAATATTTCATAGATTAGTATTTAAACCCCTCTCATGAATTTAGAGAGGGGTCCATAGTTTTATCAAAAACATTCTTCAGAACGTGCATTTCCCCCCCACTGAGGAGGTTTCAATAAAATCAATGGAACGAGATTTATGTTTAACATCTACTACTGAAATTGTACTTTTGTACTCTTAGTTGATGTTAAGTGATTTGAAGATAGATCGATATTGCTGCAGCTCATGAGAAGGACACATTACAAATGGTACTTTTATCTCCTAATTATTTTTACTAGTGTGTCAAGTAATAAATCATTTTCAGTTATTTGTGTATGAAAGTTTGAATGTTTAGTTATTGTTATTGCACTTTTGTATGGTGATGACTTATTCTTTATGTTGAATATGTGAATGACTATTTATGATATATTTCTCATATTATTTCAGCTAACTTTTTATACGAAACAATCATTCTTAAATGGATTCTCTTCTTATTGTGATTGAATGATCTTCATTATTAGTCGCTTTTAAAAATCATTTTAGATTGCATACGTAAACATTACTCTCGGTATAGTTTTAAAATTAGATTTTTTCTTTGATTACGATAGATTGCATATGATACTTAGAAGATAGATTTGATTTAGGACAAGTATTCACCCCATAAATCCCAAAAAGGCAAACATCATCCCATTAGCACAAACATCATAAATAGATTGGCAAACTAGTCCCATCATCCCTAGTCGGAGCCACTATTCCAAACGGAAAAGGAGTTGTCTTAAGGTCCAGACCGGGTGGTTATCTCCCTTGTTGGAGTCCCAATTTTTCGAGCCTTCAACATATTTGGAACTAGAAGGAGGGCCTGAATGTGAATGAAAAGTAAATCTACATCTTCACGCCATTCTACGAGTAAAACTCCCTCACCATCACCCTCAACTTCTCGTTCACATTCCAAATATTTCATCTCTGAACCAGAAGTTGAAAAGAAAAATACAAAGCACATTACTGAAATCCCAAACAAGCCAGATCATTCTTCTTCAGATCCCCCTGAGTTACAAACTTTAATTCATAAGTTACATGGGATTTTGATATCTCAACAAGAATTTGAGTTATCCCAAGGTAGTGTCACTTCTCATCTGACCCCATCTTAATGAATGACTAGAGCACAAAGCAAAAATATAGGAATCCCACCAGTTGAGTTTCCTCTACCAAGTCATAAGGAAGTTAGGAAAACACCAGCAAAATCTCAAAGTGAGGTTCTATCATCATTTTCGTCTACCGTCCCATCCATATCATCACAAGTTCATTCATCCATCCTTCAACTCTAGATCATGGTTCATACAGGTACAGGAGAAACATACTCCTCTACCCAATCACCTTCAACTACTGCCACACCTCTTCCTACTTATACCTTGACGATGGCAGGAAATCCACCACCAAGGCCATGGGCCAATCTGGGAGAGGTTAGAATGCTTGCACCTTTATATCAATTACCAACTCATCCTGAGAAATGGTTGCCCAAATTCAATCATGACAATGGCCAATTAGCTAAGGAACACATAAATAATTTTATGCTATCTATTAATTTGAATGGAGTAACAGAAAAGGACGCAGTTGTAAGATTATTCCCCTATACGTTACAAGGAGTAGCAGGATATTGGTATTTTTCTTTACCAGCGGGCTCCATTAATAACTGGGATACATTTCAAGATCAGTTTTTAACAAAATTTGGAGATGATAGGTCAACAAAAACCTTAATAAATGATCTCTCCAATTTAAAAGCCAAACCCAAGGAACCAATTAAGGATTTCAACTCCCGTTCTAATAAATTATTGAACAAAATACTAGCAGCATCTAAGCCTAGAAATGAAGTCCAAAATGAATGGTATATTTTTGCTTTACCTTCAAATTCAACCATCTTTGTAGATAGAGTTGCCAAGCCAACATTAGCAGAAAACATGAAAGAGGAAATAGCTATAGAGAAACGTATCCTAGCTGTAGAAAAGAAAAATGCTGTAGAAGAAAGGAAGTCTGAAAAAGTGTCTTTTAGAGATGATTCTAAGAAGAAACAAGCGAAGGACCTGTTCGACCTAGAAGGATTGCAAAAGGTTTTGAAGACTATGTCTAATGAAATGGTAGATATAAAGAAACAAGTAGCATAAACCTCTTCCAAGAAACTGTTTAGACCCTCTAAAACAAACCCTTCAATTGAACCAAAACCTCCAAATGCTATAACAAATGTTGAATCAAAAGGGGAAGAGGAGGAAGTTTCAAATGAGGAACAGACCGACGATGAAGAAATCATAGAACTACAAGGAATGTGGGATTTCATTCTTCCAAATGAGGAAGATCAAGAATCATTACCTGTTGCTACTAGAAGTAAAAATCAACTTGATCCTCCACAATCCAGTGCTAAACAAAAAAACCCAATTCCACCTCCCAAGGGTAAAGTAGTAGGTAAGAAATCCTCACTGAATTCTACTCAGACAAACCCAATTCAATTTGATTCCTCATCTTCATCTAAAACGCTTATCATCTCAAATGAAATGGAATATAACATTGTTGAAGATATGAAGGAAACCAGAGAAAAAATTACTCTTCACGAGCTCAGTAAATTAAAACATCAACAAAAATTACTCTTGAAAGAGTTAAAGGCAGTACCCACTACGCCTCTCCCTGGTGCTGTAATTTCACAAGCTACTCAGGAAATGGGAAAACCTTCAACTGGCATTTCAAATAAAGTCGATTTTACTGATATTGCTTTAATTGGCAGAAGATCCAAATCCCATACTCTACCATTTCTCCTTACTTTTGAAGTTTTCAATAAAAAATTGCACAATTGTCTAGATGATTCCGGTGCGTCATCTAACATTTTACCTAAGACAGTTTGCGTAAAGTTAAATGTCCAACCTCAGAAATCTACAATATGAATAGTAAAGCTAGATCAGTCTTAATTCAAGGTCATCGGTGAACTTAATAAAGTAATCATAACGCTTTCGTTAAACCCAAAGGTATATCAAGTTATTGATATACTTGTCACAGACATCCTTGAATTTTAAGGACTGATCCTCAGTAGGGATTGGTCAGAAAAGCTTCACAGTTACTTTACGACCGACTGGTCTCATATGTGGCTCCCCTACAGTGGAAAACCTAATTAGATCAAGGTTGAACGAGAGAAACATCAAAAGTATATAGTGATAGAGTTAGAAGGAGAAAATGAGCCGGTAGTATATAGTAACAACATTATCAGAAACTATTTTGTTGATGCATTCTTAGGGATTTTCAAGGCTCATACTTCACCTTTCTTGGAGAATTCCGTTTTATCTCAGATAGAAAATTTCTCTCAAACTGACACTTCTAGATGCATCAATTTTATAGATAAACCTATAAATAAAACCTTGTTTTGGAAATTATTTTTTGATAGTTCTAAATCCAACGATGGAGCAGGAGAAAGTTGTACATTAGTTAGTCCACAAGGAGAGAAAGCCATGTTAGCATGTAGGCTTGAATTCGATTGCACAAACAACACCACCGAATATGAAGCATTAGTTCAAGGGTTATATAAAGTAATCATGCTTAATATCAAATATCTGCAAGTATTTGGAGACTATGAGATTGTTATTAAATAGGTAAGAAATACTATACATTGTCTATCAGGACACTTGAAACACTATCAATTTTTAGTACAAGACCTAACCTCACACTTTATAGCATTTAATATTTCATCCATTCGCAGACTCCAAAATGTGAGTGTTGATATCCTTGCTAATGTAGCTTCCAAGTTTATTCCATTAGAGGACTATAGCCCAGACAGATTCTTGATTGAATTAATCTTTAGACCCTTTATTCCTGATAATGTTACCAATTGGAGAGTTTTCAACAATGACCCTGATATTGTGAGTTTTCTGACTTCAGAAGGCTCTTACAATAATCAAATAATTTATGAAGACCAACATGACAAACAACTGGAACAAGAAAACAACAATAATGTTATACCAAAATCTGTAGTCAAGTTAGAGGACCTATATGACTTAAAGGACAGATTTAAACAGTCCACCAATTCAAAATTTCAGAGTTCAACTCTGAGATATGAATTAGTGAATCTGGGAACATACATGAAACCATAGAACATCAAATTAGGTCTTGGCCTAACATCTGAGTAAAAATCAACTTTTATTCGATTGATGAAACAATACAAGAGTGTCTTTGCTTAGAATTATGATGATCTTGAAACCTATGACACTTCTATTATCTAGCATACAATTCCTATGATTTCTGATGAAAAACCTGTTCAACAGAAATTGAGGAAAATACATCCTAATTTGGAAAGCCAAATTAAATCTAAGTTGAACAAATTATTAAAAGCCAAGATAATTTTTCCTTTTAGACATTCCAGATGGGTCTCTAATCTAGCCCACTTAGAAAGAAAAATGGTGATATTCAGATTTGTATTAACTTTCAAAATCTCAATAAAGCTTGCCAAAAGGATAATTTTCCACTGCCCCCTATGGAACAGATATTACAATCAGTCGCAAGGTTTGAATTAATGTCCTTTTTAGATGGCTTTTCAGGATATAATCAAATCTTGGTCCACCTCGATGATCAATTAAAAACTACATTTAGAACCAAATGGGGCACTTACGTGTATCAAAAGATGCGATTTTGCCTAATCAATGTTGGTGCCACATTTCAAAGAGCCATGGACATTGCATTTAAAGGATTGGTAAACAAGTCAGTGGTGATCTACTTAGATGACATAACAATATACTCTAAAAAACAAAGTAATCACCTCAGGGACTTAAAACAAATCTTTCAACATTGTCAAAAATATGGAATTTCACTTAAAGCCCAAAAAATCGTTTTTTGCTCTAAGTGAAGGAAAACTTCTTGGATTCATAGTATCCAAATCAGGTATCCATATTGACCTAGATAGGATTAAGGAAATTTCTGAAATATCTTTACCCCATAATAAAAAAGAAATGAAGTCTTTCCTTGGTCAGATCAATTTTGTGAAAGGATTTGTCCCCGACTTCTCAAGAATTGTGTCATCTCTTCAAGCCATGATAAAGAAAAACTCTCTCTTCAAATGGGGTCATGCATAACATGAAGCATTTAACTTGATAAAACAAGAAATTATAAATGCCCCATCTCTAACAACTCCAATTTTTTCCGATCCTTTCACTCTATATACATTTGCCTCAGAGAAATCATATGCTGCCATACTTACACAAGCGAATCAAGATAAAGCTGAAGCCCCAATTGCTTTCTTCAATTCAAATTTGCAAGGAGCTAAATTAAGTTACTTTGATGTTGAGAAACATGCTTATGCTATTTTCAAAGCAATTAAACACTTCAGACCTTTCCTTCTCAAGACTCACACCAAAATAATAGTACCATTTCCAGTGGTCAGAAATCTTTTGGTACAAAAAGATGTGGGCAAAAAGAGGGAAAATTGGGTCATAGCCCTACAAGAATATGACACTGAGATTAAACCAACAAATATTGTAAAAAGTCAAGGTTTTTGCAGGATATTGACAGGAGCATCGCACATATCAGAAACACAATCTCCAGATAGTGAAGTACAAGAGTATGAGGTAAGCCTAAATGACTTTGAATCAAGGTATGCTGATATCATGTTCTACTTGAAAAATGGATATGCTCCTCCACATTTGAATTACACAAAGAAAAGGGCCCTGAGGCTAAAAGCTAAACAATATCAAATTGTCAATGATGTACTCTTTAGAATGAGTTATGATTCCATTCTCCTTAGATTCCTTGAGAAATATGAAGCAGAAGAAGTATTGCAGGAACTTCATGGCGGGCCAACATGCGGACACTATGCAGGAGATGCAACAACACACAAAATTCTGCATGCTGGCTACTACTGGCCAACTCTATTTAAATATGCACACATTTACATAAGGAGATGTCAGATTTGCCAAAATGTTGCTGGAAGACAGAAGAAGCCATCATTGCCATTACAGCCTATCAACATCGATCAACCATTTGAACAATGGGGATTAGATATAATAGGTAAGATTGTTCCTCATTCTTCTAAACAACATAAATACATCCTTACAGCTGCCGGCTACTTTACCAAATGGGTATAAGTGGTTCCACTCAAAATATCCAACTTTGAGAATATCATTGAATTTATAGATCAATTCATAATCATCAGGTTTGGCTTACCTTCTGCTTTAATGTTTCATAATGCATCCTATTTCTCAGGTAATGCCATGACAAAATTTGTGCTCAAAATAGGTTTTAAACTTAAATATTCTGCTAATTATTATCCACAAGGAAATGGGTTGGCCGAATCAACAAACAAAAACCTTATTATAATTATTAAATGGACCATTGATCAAAATCAAAGGAATTGGCATAAGTCTTTAATGAACGCTCTTTAGGTAGATAGGATAACTCAGAAAACCTCCATTGGAACTTCTCCTTTTAATTTAGTTTATGGGAAAGAAGTGGTATTACCAACAAATCTAGTTATTTCTTCTCTAGCCTTAGTTCAATTCATTGAAGAAACCCCTTCCTCATCCATGAAATTAAGACAATTGCAGATCCTTAAACTTGAAGAGGAATGAGAAAAGGCCAAAATTACCCACACGCATCATCAACAATTAGTGAAAGCTTCTTTCAATTCACACTCAGTGTCTACAAAAGATTTTCAACTAGGAGATTGAGTATTAAAATGGGATAAAGCCCATGAAGAGAAAGGCAAGCATACTAAATTCCAACGGATGTGGCTTGAACCATTCTAGATTGTCGACCTCATTGGTCCATCAACTTTCATGTTACAAGATTTAGTAGGAAAAAGAGAATCTTTACCTATTAATGGACAGATCCTTATGAAATATTTTCCATAGAAGATGATCTCTTCTATTTTTCTATAAATTATAGTTCTAGTTAAGTTTTATTTTGATAATAAAACAGGTTGAGAATGTTTACTTTTGGTTTCCATGAAAAGGATAATGTCCCATTTCAATTTTGTTTTTTTCTTGTATAAGTGGGAATGGTTATGAAAATTAATCTTCATTTATGAAACATATGGGTAAATGTTGTTATTTTGAAAATTTTTGACTATTCTTTTGTTTCAACTATCTAAGTTTTGGTTAGAGTCAACCTTAGGAAGAAGTTTTCCTTACATCAGTCACAAAGGGTATCAATAACAAAAAAAAAAAAAAACTCTCTGTGGAAAAGCTATTTTTAAACTCTACAATTGTCGTCCAGGAGAATTCTTAAGGAACCAATGACTTCCTCCCCACTCAAGGAATTTTCAAGGTTCAAAGAGTAATCCAATTATACACCTTAAACTTTAATAATAAGAGGTCTCATCAAAAGCCGAATTATCATGATCATAAAGATTATAACTAACTGACATTGCCATACTAAATACCAAAACAGGGTAATGGCTTGAGATTGTTTCAATCAAAAGACAAGGGGTCTCATCAAGAGCCAGCTTGTTCAGTTAAGTTATAAATCAAGTGAATGTCATTGTCAATTTTGGCTACCAAACCAAGACATTGTTCTTTAATAATTAAAAGAGAAATAAGAAAAGAAAAAGAAATAAGTGTATATGAGGATTTATCTTTGAAAATTACATTCCTCTCAAGTGGGACACTGGATCATTCCTGGGTAACAGGTAACCTTGTTGAGGCTATGAATGCCTACTGGCAGCAGAGGCTCTACCGAAGACAAATGAGTACACCAAAATTGATCTAAAGATATGTTTTTATTTTTATATTTACAACCAAGTAATGAATGATGTGAGTAAAATGACTAACTCTAGGAAGAAGACAATCAGAATAAAGATAGTTAGAATAAGATGTTGTTATTAATAAATATCACTATTTGCCTAATATTTCATACAATGGAGTTTCATTTTCAAAATCATCTCCATTTTGGAAGTTTTAGAAAATTCATAAGACCCTCAGGGATGACTGGTTCTTCTAAGTGAATCGCCCATTGTTGTGCCTATCAACAACCCCCCTGTTATTAGTGTTAGTAATAACATTAATAAATGGGGACCCTTCCAAAAAAATCAAATCTTAGCATTTAATCATGCCTTTTTTGTTTTTAGAATAAAATAAGATATCAAAGTGGAACTTGCTAAAACATGGAAATTTACCTTTTCATACTTTAAGCACATAAAACTTCACAAACGATGAGTTTCTTATAAAAAGCGCTATATGATCAAAAACCTAAAAATGACTTTATAACGGAAAGTTGTGAATATTAAAGAAAAACTTTAAAAGACCCACTTTAAGAGGATTATTCTTGCATCGAAAAACAATTACAATGGATTTCCCTTATAAAAGTTACCCCTTGAAAATGTGATCTGCGAAAAAGCGAGATCATAAAATCCTATAACCTTATCGCATCATAGTTTCAAGCACGTGGCACTACTTGATAAAGCATAACCAAATATCACAAAATGTGATAGCATCTCGCAAGTCACATATCGCACCAACTCATGTAGCGGTGGGTTTTAACGAAAACAAGTTTTGCAATAAGAGCGATTTGCGGTATTGTGAAGCAAATCGCAAAATCGCTTTTATTGCAATTTGAAGGGCTTAGGGTTCTAGGAGAGTACTTCCCGACTTTTGATGTGAAGTTATGAACATTAAAGTTAAGCATAATGGTTCAATAGTGGTCATTTAATAAAAGAATGATTAGGATCAGTGTAAAGGACCATTTGACACAAGTTGATATCTTTTGATATGATTTAGAATTAAAGAGCCTTAGTCACCTTATTTTCATCCTTTTATTGATTATTTCTGCATTCACTATCATTTTTATCATAATTTTCTCTCTTCTTTCAACTTTAAGGAAGAACAAACAGAACAAAACAAATAAAGAAATGGGGAAGAAAGGAAAGACACTCGTTGCTGAAAAGTTAGAAATGACCCCATTATTCATAGACACTACTTATAATCGGGATGTAGGGACATCTACATGGGAAACAATGTATCATCTATTGGATGAGGAACAACCAAGAATTATGGAAGTAACAGTTACAGCAGATGGACACGGCTCTTCTGATGTGTCCCTAACTGAACTTGCATGCTCATTTCTACACCACATTGCTGCAAACCAAAGATACTCCCTTATACCGACATGGTTAAGCAGATTATAGATGACGTAGATATCTTAGATAGGGAATTCAAGGCAGCAAGTGAAGAAGTCATAGGGTTTTTTACTCCAGACAACCAAAGGGTCATGTACCATCTGCCAGAGCCACATGCCATCTACAACAGACAATTTGTCGAGAAGTTCACCAAGGAGAATGAAGATTAGTAGAATACATGAAGCATTGGTCAAAAAATGAGGAAAGAATCAAGAAAGATAAAAACGGTATGTATGCCACTGGTTCTCTCTATTCCCCTTACTGGTTTTCTGCTACTATGTTATGTAGACTGTTTGGTAAACCAGACAACAACACATTTTCATCAGAATGGTTACCCCTAGTGTATGTGGCTATCAATGCCACAATAATGAATTGGGCCCAAATCCTGTCAGATAATTTAGCCACTACAATTTTAGAATACAGAAGAAAAAGAAGTGTTGCTTCGAGGGTTTACCCTCCATTTTTCATGAGCGCCTATGTTATGGACGCTGTTTGTTTTGTTTCCAAATTTCCTATTATGGGATGGAAGTGGATGGTTCAAAATCCACTTCCCATTCAAATTTATCACAAAGTCATGTGGGAATCAAATTTTGTGCCACATTTCTTCAAAATTTGTCACAGAGTTATACTCCCAATTCATAAAAGGATCTACAATAGAGATGCCCCAAGATTTTCAGAAGAAGTTGAGGTAGATATTATCCCCGTAGTGAGATGGTTTGGGGAAGAATTATTCATATATATCAGAGTGTTTGGCAACATTTCTTCACCCCATGTGCTACCTTTTTATGTCCCAAACAAACTGATGGCTAGGGAGATAGCCTATCAGACATGCGGCGAGGGGGGGATGAGCAAAATACTGAAAGATTCCAAGAAGGCCATTTGGCCTCAATTTCCTGTAACATACGAAGCATTTGCATTGCATGACATAGGTCATGCTTTCTAAGAAGTTAATAATGTATTATCTTTACAACTACCCAAGTTACCGGGAAGGCAATATGATCCCTTTAGTATTGTAAGTGATTTTAACACAATGGTTAAAATAAGAGTTTTTACTCATGAAAAAGATCCCTTTGATGATTTTTTTTTTTTTGTAGAAGAACATCTTAGAAGAATTTCAAAATATGGCACAAATTCTTTTTGACCAAGAAATTCTCCAAAATTTTGAGAATTATAGAAAAAAAAGGTTGTCTAAGGTCCCATCGGACCAATTACTCATCGAACCAGTAAGGAATCCTACCCCTAGCATAAGCATTAGTGAATATTCAAAAGAGAAGTCCAAAACAAGTTTTGAAAAAGTATTAGCAGAAAAGTGTAGCAATCATTCTACAAATGAACATAGTAAGAGTGAGGAGTCAATAAAAGACATGACCTAGTCCATAGCAAATTCTAATCAGCAGACTTCAGTTGAAAAAAAAGCTAAAGCCTCTACTCCTCTTACAAAGCAAGTAGAGATGCTCATAATTGATCTAGAAGGAGAATGGGAAAATTTTAATAAGATACTTAACATAGAAGAAAAAAGCGCAGAGCCACCAACAAATCGAAAAGAGATGACCAAAGAGATGATAATAGAAAGGGCTATTAACACATAGGAAACAGAGCTTATTCCCATTGCTCCCTCATTTGAGATTGTACTAAGAATAGAGGAAATTCCTCCCCTAGATGTATTCTGTAGCCCTCAGCATAAAGCTATCATTAGAAGACAAAGAAAGAAAAGAAAGTTGGATTCTGTGCTCACTCTTGATGATGAACCTCTGGATGTTCTTCGGAAAGACCCACCTACAAACCCCTCAGCAAATATCACTAGGCTCTCATAGGTTGGAGGCACATATGCTTCAACAACTATTGACAAGGCAACAGAGGTACAATCACTGCTTAAAGAAAAAGAAGATAGGATTTTGTTTTTGGAACAATAGTTACAGCAAGTCAGCATCAACCAACAAGTTGAAACACAGTTAGTAAAACTTCAGCAAGACTTTCAGCAAATGCAATTGGCACATCAAAGTAGTTTGACTAGTAAAGAAAAATAGTTACAATATATAATAGAATTGCATAAAGATGATCCCAAAATTGAAGAGTTTATCACAAAGGCACTTGGTCTCAATTCCCAGCTCTTGCAACAGAAAGAACTATTATGCCAGAAGATTTCACAGTGGAATTCCCATTGCGAAATGAGTGATAATATAACAAATCAAGTCGTGGAATTACTACTTGAATATGATTCAATTTTTAAGAAAGTCTCGGACTTCTTAAATTGGTAGAAATTCAAAGAAGGGAAAAGAGCATAAATGCCAAAAATTGATGAATCGCACAAGAAGATTTTATTTATGAAATGGGATTCTCGGCTAAAGGAGGCATAACAAGAAATGGAGGATGCAACAGCAGCAGTGAACAGTGTCATCAAATGCATAAATGAAAATCTACACAAGGCTAATTTGGTAGCAGGAACCACCCCCGGATTTCTTCCAAAAGCACAACAGCTTCAAGGAGTGTGGAAACATGCAGCGGGGGAAAGGGCAGAGGCAATTAAACAAGTAAATAGATTAAACTAGGAAGCACATTGGAAGTACCTGGTGAAACCACACAACCAATGGATGACCCTGAAGTGCTTGATGACTTTTGCCGAAAAGATAGTGCCAGCTCTCACCAACACCGTATTTGCAGGACAACTAAAAGCTGAAGTTAGCCAACCGACACTCTTAAAACCAATGTTGAATATTTGTGATCTAAAGAATCAGATGCATGATTAGTCATAGATACATTTTATCTTTTTCTTTGTTTATTTTTGCTTAAAATGAGACAGGTTGTTTAAACCTCCTCATCTATTTTTATGATACTTATTTTTAGATTTCTCATGCATTTAGAGAGGGGTCTAGAGTTTTATCAAAAACATTCTTCAAAACATGCATTTCCCCCCTACTGAGGAGGTTTTGATAAAATCAATGGAACGAGATTTAATTTCTATTTGAGTTTAACATCTGCTACTGAAATTGCACTTTTGTACTCTTAGTTGATGTTAAGTGATTTGAAGATATATCGATATTTCTGCAACTCATGAGTAGGACGTATTACAAATGGTACTTTTATCTCCTAATGCTTTTTACTTATGTGTCAAGCAATAAATCATTTTCAGTTATTTATGTATGGAAGATTGAATGTTTAGTTATCATTATTGCACTTTTGTATGGTGATGACTTATTCTTTATGCTGAATATGTGAATGACTCTTTATGCGATATATTTCTCATATTGTTTCAGCTAACTTTTTAAGAAACAATCGTTCTTAAATGGATTCTCTTCTTACTGTGATTGAATGATCTTCATTATCAGTCGCTTTTAGAAATCATTTTATATCGCATACGTAAACATTACTCCTGGGATAGTTTTAAAATTAGATGTTTTCTTTGATTATGATAGATTGCATATGATACTTAGAAGATAGATTAAATTTAGGACAAGTTTTCACCCCATAAATCCCAAAAACACAAACATCATTTTGTTAGCACAAACATCATAAATAGATTGGGAAACTAGTCCCATCATCCCCAGTCAGAGCCACTATTCCAAATGGAAAATGAGTTGGCTTAAGGTCTAGACCAGGTGGTTATCCCCCTTGTTGGAGTCCTGATTTTTCGAGCCTTCAACACTTCCACATAGATAATAAAATATTGAACTCTACTGAGGAATGAGAATAAAACAACCCAAACTCAAACCAAATAACAAGGAAGAGCCATACCTAGGGGGAGTCTCAAATTTCACTAGATTACACTTCTCATGATCACACAACCCAGGTTTATACCTCTACAACATAACACACAGACCCATACTATAAATCTGCATTCGAAAGAAAATTTACCTTCGTTCCAAGATGATTGCTGGCTAGCTATGATTAGATGGGTGCATTGATCCTCCAATCTCTCCTCTTCCTTGTTTAAATAAGAACACCAAGCTACTTAGGGGGCACACAAATTGAGACTACCACCTTCAAAAAATCATGTTGAGGCTCACCTCTGTCTTGAAGCATATCCATCCATGATTTTTCTCCTCTTAGGTGACATACTAAGAATAATTCCCTCCTCAATTTATCATCATACTGCAATTGCATTAACACCATCATCCCACCGCCATCGAATTTGAAGTGACTTGCGCATATCATAAAGAAAGAAACTGGATTATGAAGCCACAACTGTCCATAAATTGCCATCATATCTAACCCTTCATGTCCAACAAATTCTAGATGAAATTTCATGCCTTTCTCTTTGCTGTTCATGATTGAAGCCATCTGAAATGAATGCACCTCACATCTAGATATAGGAGCGTATGACCCATCTACATGCAAGAAGTGTCTACCTAATGAAGGGCCTAGATAGGACTCATGGCTTCTTCCAGGCTCATGATAGGAGAGCCATCAATCTAACGTTGATTGGGTCACAGATGGGAAGTTTAAGGAAGTGGGGTATATCCCCTTTCCCCTCTCCAAACTAAATTCCCTTTGTTCATATTTACACCAATGTTTTCCATATGATCATCCACTGAATTTTTCATTCTTAGGACATGAAAGAATTGTTTCATAGGTATTTTATTGTAAAGACCTTGAATTCTGTAAAATATGTTCTCTAGTCTCGAATCCAGGGGGAGAGACCCTGAATAGAGATGAATTATCAGAGACCCCTAATATGGGCACTGCTTGGACTTTCAGAATTACCAGTTGAAACAATCCTTGGTATAGAGTGTATGCTTCTGCAATTTTATTTGAGGCAATTTCTAATCCCCAAACAAAGAAATATTCCACGTTGTTCTCTGGGTGATAAATCACCCCCTTCTCTTGCCACCTTTATCTCTACATATGATACATATGATAAGATAATTTTATTAATGCTCAACACATGAGCAAAAGTAGGTTAGTACAATATACACTATGGGCGTGCAAAGGTCACTCCTGTATAGGAATTGGATTTAAACCATGCATCCCACTATCTAAAAATATTTCTACTATTGTACGTAGAGATCACATGAATTGTCAACAATATGACTAACAAACACTATTAAAAAAGCATTATTATATTGAACTCAAACATTTCTTGGTTTTTGCTTGAGGTTCTTGAGTTGCTCCACAAGGGGCTCACCTTGACCTCCTTTAATTTCTTTTTGTCATTCAACACTAATAATTTCAACTTACATTTCCTTAGAGATTTTGAACTTGCTTGAGATGAAGTTCTCCAAATGAATTTAAATGGATTCTATTTATAGGCTACAAGGGGGGTTGAATTGATGTCCTTAGGTTGACTTGATGTGGAGGATACATAAATTAAATTTTACTCAATACTTAACTTTTTTACATGATTCAAAATCCCAAGAAGGGTCTCTTTAAAACTACAGTGACTCTATTGACTCAGAATAAATCCTAGAAGTTCTCAGTGGGGACTTTGACCTAAAACATGGTGACCCAAGTATGAAACCCATGCTTTAATAAGTCACAATAATAATAATAAAATTTATTTTCTGTATTCTTTTGACAAGTACATTACATGATGACTAAAATGCATTAAATGAAGACCAAACCTAGTTACATTTTCCAACATGGATTACCATGGAAACACTATATCAATCAGTTCTCCCTAGTATTGCCCTTCACAAACCCTTAGGCCTCAAAGGAGGTCTCACTAGACTAGAGTCAATGACTAACCTCCCAAGTGAAGTATGGGAACAAGAATATAATCGAGACCAATAAATCATCCAATTTTCCTTATGGTGCATATTAATACACCTATAACATTAAATGAAAGCACATGATTGCTAGCATGGTTAGAGTCCTACCAATAGATGGCTCACCTTCCTTTAAGAAGTATGCAAGATGGATGTGAGTATTAACCAAAGAAATATGTGAATAAATGTGGCATGATGTTATCTACTAACCATCATAGGTCTTCACTGAAATTGAGTCTATGTCATAACAAAATTGGGTCTATGCATTGTGGTGCACTCCATAACAAAGTGGATAAGTGATAAAGTTGTACAACACACCCCATCAGTGTTTCTTTGATATCATACATAATTGTTGTTAAGGTCTCAATTCTCTTGGACCAAAGGAAAGTTTTCAATATCAATCAAAGGAGCCTATTCAAGTTCTGATTTTAAGTCCTCTCTCTGAGTTTTTGTTTTTTTTTTCAAAAATTGTGAGTCTACCAGTTTATTGGAGACTTTTTGAGAAAATTATTGCTTGGGTTTTTATTTGTTTAATTTTTTGCCAAGTTTTTCCTAAGTTGTCCATTGAGTCTTTGCAACACTGATAAACACCTTAGGTGTATGAACTTTAAAGTTTTCTATCCAAATATGTATTTTCTCCTTAATTCCTATTTCAAGAGCAGGGCCTTGTGTTTCCACATCGAGAGAAGGCTTTATATAATATATTGATTTGGAAATCCTAATAGTTTTTTCTTATTTTTTGTTTTGATAATAGAATGGATTTATAAAGTGATCGAATATAGAGGAACACTATTCTAAATTTGTGCAATTAAAAAACCATTCTTATCACCAGTTGTAAGTGTGACCTGGAAATCATTTAATGGCATAACAAATTTGGTTCAAGGTTCCCCACATTTGAAGAGGTACATGTGTTTGCTTTATCTTATAATTCATTGTCTTAGATTTTTTGGTAATTTAAGTCAAATATATGCATGTTGTACATTCGTTCCTCCTAGAAATCTTTCGTCATCATTCTCTCATTTCTACTTATAGAAATTTGTTTTTGCTTGAAATTATGGTTCTTTCAATCTGTATTTGCATGAGAGATGTATCATATATTAATGACTTCCAGTACCTTGATTAGATCTACTTGTTGATTTTGATTCCGCTACCTCTGGTTAGAAAATAAGAATTTTTTATTTCCTTGTTGAAATGCAATGACTACTATTGGTATAACTTATAGTTATCCTTTCTAGTTATCGCCATGGTGAAAATGTAATATCTCAATAAAACTATAAAATATACAAGAGAAAACAAGATAAATATTTTTGGCTAATCAGAGATACCTCTATACCAAGCATGTGTGCCTTCATTTCAGAATACGAAAGCTGATATTACAATATTCAAAATATACATTCATACAAGAATGGTCCTATGAGTAATTGTCACATCATATAATATAAACTTTACACTGAGATGAAATGGAATCTAACCCACATACTTAATCTAATTGGGTTATCTTACAAAACAAAGTTGACAAATCACACACCACATACTTGTAACAAAATTCTAAATACAACTATATAAGCTAAGGTTACCCGATCTAGATTTATGTCTTCAACCCCAAAATAATGTGCTTTTCCTCATATGTCACTCTGAAAAAATGTTTTATTAATGCTCATCTTCTTGTGAATTGCGTGATTTGAGATGATTTTAATATGTTTTGATATGAAATTTTTAGTCAACTTGATATTGGTTGATCATGTTACTTCCAATTGGATGGTTGCAGATATTGACTATGATATCTACAGTTGATGATCTTAATTATCTAGAGAAGATGGAGACATATTATATTGTTAATGCTCCATATGTTTTTCTTCTTGTTGGAAGGTATTTTCCTGTTCCTTGCATGTAGGATTATTAGAAACCACCAACTACATTTTGGTGTGTTTGCATGTCGTTCAAATCATTGTAAGGCATTTTCTAACATGGATACAAATAAGATCACAACCAAAAGTTATAAATACCACATGATCTCTATAGTGTGCTTGGTGTGCAGATCATTGTATTTAATCATTATGCCATTGATAATATATTCATATAACATTCTTTTGTAGAACCTTAAATTGGGAGTTTTTTTTGTCTGTAACATCATTATTTTTGGTTGACATTCATTCAAAGATAAGTGGTGAAGAGGAAACTCAAGGTAGCTCAGTGAGGCCTCTGTGGTTTGTAGGTTTTCTATGGGTTGAGATTGGCTCTATTTAAGAAAGGTGATATAGGTATCAGTGGAACATTACTCTTAGGAAAACCATGTTTGTGCATGGTCTTACATGATCATGGTTGCTAGAACAACTATTGATTTACATGTGGGTTAGTTCTGAATTTTTTTAATTTGAAGAAACAAACATATAGATTTATGGAACAAACATATAGATTTATCTCCTTTACGAAAATATGCTAGTAAAGGAATTAGAAGGCATCCTTGTAGACTAGATTGAGAGTTGTGAGGTTAGCATTAAATAAAAAGGCAACTCCCACCCTATAAATAACTACCTTATTTTTATTGAATGTCATCCTAAGCAATTAAAATACAATTGAATTTGAAATGTAGAAAGTGCCTTAACATAAACTTCAATATCATCCTCCACCATTCAACGTAGTGATGTCAAAGTTAAATAATTTTTTTATGGAAAATAGTTCTTCTATACCTTAATGATATTATCAAGCTTTCTTATTCATCTAAAATAAGTTTGAGAATTTAACTCGAGTTTGTTAAGAGGGTGTTTGAATATTTAAAATATGATAAAATCTACATGGGGATAGGTGGGTGAAGAGATGCCCAACCATTTCAATAGATAGAGTTTCTTTCAAATCCCACAAGAATATTAAGCATGCCCCAATATTATAGTAATACTTAAGATAAGAAGGGCTCTATAGGGTGGCAAGAATAGGTGGGTGAAAATATGACAGTAAGTATGGAGCTTCTTTCAAACATTGTGTGCTAGGATGGATGCTGATTATTTAGAGTTTGGATGTGTTGAAGCCTTGAAAATCACTGCAACAACATCGGGGAAAACCACCCGGTCCGGACCTTAAAGGCAGCTCCTTTTCCATTTGGTGTGGTGGCTCCGATTGGAAATAGTGGGACCAATATCCCAATGATGGATAAAGGGGATGGATAAATGGTTGGTTTTCTAATATATAATGATAATGGATGAATGATTTAATCTAAAAAGTAAAATTATGAACAACTAATCTATCCCGGGGAATTTCTGCTTAAGTGTAACTTTTGATGATCTTTATTCACAAACAACCATATAGATGACTCTATTGGTAAACAAAGACATTTATTCATAGGATAATTACTTTATTCAAGTAGTTGAACAAAGTAATGATTAAAAAATTATTACACTTTTCATCATATATCACTGACATACATATGATTGAAAGAATAACACTCCTTAAACATTCAATAGTGATAAGTATAAGGGCTGCTGTTAAAACACATACATATATCCAATGATAGCAAGATTAAACAAATGTTGATTCACATGAAAGAATGAAACAAGAGCATAGATAATAGTACCATATGTTATTTGGTTCACTCTCGATATCAATCGCATTCAAATTCCTTCCTCTAACTTAGAAACACTTTCACAACAAGGCAATAGTGCACATCCCATTAAAGCTTTCTTTGTTAAAATTCAGAATACTGGCCCAATCTTTATAAAAAAATATACCAGAAGCACAATAGTGTGACTTCCTGATTTGAGTTTATACAAAAACTGAGTACCCTTTCTAAATGCATGAAAGGGCCTATAAATACTAATTAGGCTAACTAATTACAAAATAAAATGCTATTAATTGGTACAACTAAGTCATGAGTATCTCCTCAAAATCGGCTTGTTTGCAGTCGACAACATGGTTCATTGTTTCGAATGATCTCCCTTTGGCTTGAGATGGCAGATAGCAAGCATCGGTTGTAATTTTGGAGGGCGAGTGAGACGAGAATGCAATTGGGCTGAGTATGTGGCATCATGGATTTCGGGAATCATGCAACTGATCGCATCGGTTAAACATTTGAGCGCGACCCTTTGACTGTATGCTTTAACTAAGAAAAACCAAAAGCTATCCCAACTTAAACTTTGGATGCCGACGATTAATCTTTCATTCTTCTCCAATTCTTGATTGCATGTTTGTTCCAATGCTTTGGCTGATGGAAATTTACCCGGAGTGCACTGTGAAATCATGTTAGACAGATAAAGAGTGTCATTGATTAACTCAATTAAATTATTGGTAGATAATCTGCACCTTGAGGTTTCTCTCTCTGCTTTCATCAGTTGTGACTGCCATTCTAGGAAAAGGATTTCTTTGTGTGACTCTAGAATTTTAGGCAGATGTGTGGCTTGCCCTTCACCGGTGTCTTGCCAAGCGAGAAAATTGGTTAGAGTCTCATCGGCCTGTTCCAAATGCTGCCTGGCATCAACTGATTTGTCAACTATTGATGCAGTAATCTCACAAAGGGGCTCAGCCAGAGAAATGTTATGACATAGAAGTTTTAGCTGTGTAATCAATGTTTTATTGATCTGGAGAGCTTTGAACCTGAAATTTGCTGGTTGCGGAAGACTCTTGAACTTTTCTACTTGGTGTGAAAGTTGAGCAATTTGCTCGTCTTTCGTCTTACTCATTTGTTCATTCATTGTCTTCAACCTGGCCAATGATTCGGATAATTCCTTTTGTTTCTGTATTGCGCTTAAGTCTATCCTCTTCTTCTCCTTGAGCAATTGCTCATTTAATTGATTGTTTATCTGCTGCTGTGTCAATAGTTGTTGTTCTAACTATTCTATTTTTCGCTGTGCTTCGGACACCTGTGACTGCAATGAAACAATTGTTTGGTCTCTTTCCTGAAGTAGATTGCTTACTTCTGAGGCTTTATCCATAGTGGCTGCTGAATAGGCTCCGACATACTGAGAAAGTTTTGTAAGGTCATCGGAAGGGTTAAATTCTTCCTTCCATACCACATTAGCCATCTCTGTTTGTGCTAGTAAAAGGGAAGATTGATTAAGTCTCCTCATTTTCCTTTGTCTTTTCACTATAGCCCTGTGTTTGGGACTGTAAAAGACATCTAATGGTGGTATGTCTTCTATCTGCAAAAAAATATGATCAGATGGATCCTTAGGAATTATTTCTACATCTGTGCTAATGGGTAGGCCATTGGTTCCTTCAATTGGAATAGTTGTTGCCGCTGTATCTTGACCGACTGTTACTTTAGGTGTGCTGAAACCTTGTGAACCTTCCAGATTGCTTATAATAGAATCGAGTTGTTGCCATTCCTGGAGGAGCTTGGGATCAATATGGGTATCTAGATTGATGTGTTCACTGCTCTTGTCCTATTCTTTTTTCTGCTCTTTCTCCTGTTGTTTCCCCTGGTGTTTCCCCTGCTCTTTCTTCTGCTCTGGTTCTTTTCCTTTTTCGGGAATCTTCTCTATAGTAGGATTTTTATCAATAATTTGTTGTCCAGGCTCACTTGATTGAGTTGTTGGGGTTGTCGCTAATAAGTCCAGAGGTAAAGTTTGCAACCTCTGTTCTCTGAGCCTATTAAATTCTACTAGCCATTCATCATTATATTTCATTTTGGCCAATGTTTGTACCTAGAATAATGATTCTACTGAAGAAAACAGGTCATCAAATTCATCTTTTTCATGTTCAAACCTTGTTAGTTTGGCTTGTTCAAGAACAATATAGGCAACTTTCCTTGGATAGAATTGCTTGTTAGGAATAGTTGCGAGATTGAGCATGTTTATCTTTTCTGCCTCCTTTTCAGCATGCTTGTAATCGTGTAGGGTATAAACACCACATCTCAAAGGAAATGTAGGCCAAGCCTGTTTTTTAGAATTCCTAAGAGTTTTGGATATTCCTACTGTTGTTATTTGGTAAGCCAATTCTCGAGCTAACAGCTTATCGGGTACATACAGAGGAAGGACATGAGGTCTTGTGAGACTACCAAAAACACTTATATATGTAAACTTGTCTTCCTCGAACCAATTCCCTACAACAGTCAAGTCAATCTCTGCTTCCATTGAAATCTTTGGGGCAGGCTTATCAAAATGGCATAATAGATAGGCAACATGAAACCGTTACCAATTTGGTACAAGTAGTCTTTATAGTGAGCCTTCCATAACTTTTGATGATAAATGTGGATTGGTTGAGGGTCTTGTGAAGTCCATCTCCACCCGAGTATGGGAAATTCAAAATTAAAGCAAAGAGTATCCATAACATAAGCACTGTAATAGAAAGGGGGAATAGTTCTGGTGGTTACGCGTGTATTTGATCTAAATTCAAGAATTACAGTAGCTAACTTGTCGGACAATATGTTTGCCCAATCCATCATTTCACTGTTAACCACCGCTTCCATCAAAGGAACCATTTCAATAGTAAACTTCGCAGAATCATGCAATCCCCACATTCTACACATCATTTCCCTGGCATAACAGTAAGGAGAACACAATGAATCTACATAGTACTTACCTAATGATTCATGTTTGTGCTTTTCGGGATTTTGTCTCCACTGCTTAATTGGGGCCGATTCCGTCTCATTCTCTTCTGCGAACTTTTCGAGAAAGGCTTTGTTATATTTCTTTTTAGGTTCAGGCAGGTGATACATCTTCCTTAAGTCATCAGGCTGAAATGAGCCAAAAATCCTTCCGTCAACTGTGCAAAATGTTTTGTTTAAAACTGGAATTTCTTCTACCGCCCATTGCACTACATCAGTGTATGGAAGAATTTTCTCACGTGCTGCTATCCTGTACAAGTACGAATAAGCTAAATCTTTAAGGGAAGCTTCCGATTTACTAGTTGAATCTGCAGTAGCTCCTTCTGATGCTTCCTCAGGCTCCTCTGCTTCAAATAAATTGTAGATGCTTTGCCAACTTGTATTTCCAAGGCTGAGACAAGTAGTGTCGGAGATTAAACCTTTTTTACTTGGTCGTGGATCATTAGTTGACTGCACTGTTGCTGTAGGAGCCGCTGCTGCCGCATATCTCTTCGATTTCTTTCCCATTTGTTTCAAATTTGTTATTTCGGTGGAGTTATGTGCAAGGAATGAAACCAACGTGATACAGAGAATAGGCAGTATGAGCCAATATGAAAGAATTATATCAATTAGCGAATAATCAAAGACTATAGTGAAATTGTCGTAGATACAATCTAAGGGAAAATCTCGGTGTAACTGCTTCATTAATTGGCCATTTAACCTGTCAATCATGGTAAAGGAGTTTTAATTACCCATCATATCATTTATATGCCGAATGATCCATTCAAGCATGGCTTAGATTTTTGGCGGACAATCAAAAGTAAATCGCAATCGGTGATTGGTAACGTGAATGGGAAGGCTTTAATAATAGTCCAAAATAATGCATGCAAGCCTTTTAAATATGTTTTGGAACACACGCCTTTATTTAATGCATCGAAATCAGGAATGGGTTCGGGTCATGCTACTCACGCAAGTGCAACATCGTTGATCGCCGATGGCGATACACCTTATCACATCAGGAGATTTAAAGGTGTTTTAAACATGTGTTGGGTTGCATCCTCAGATTGCCGATAGTGATATCGCATCAGAGAAATGAGGGAGGGTCTTTCATTACACTTGCTACTCGCCTTTCTCGATATCCGATAGTTATTCGCTTTTCGGATTGGAGTAAGTCAATGGGTACACGCATATGTTTTCTTTATTGTTGCGATATGTGATCTTGCGATCGCTTTATCGCAATAATAAAGAACTTTTTATTTATTCACAAGACCGATTTCATTATAGTTCAAAAGGTTTATTTTAAAATATAACATTTCCATTGGAGCTTTTGATGAAGATTTTTCTAATGATGAGTTGATACCAATTTATTCACACATCTATGTTTAAAAGGGACCCATTTCATATTATGATTTTAAAGAAATTTTTTATGAAATGGGGAGTTGTTATATAGCACAACAAGATGTTAAAGTCAAATTTATCACTAGATGTCTAGATTGACTCTATCATTTGCCTCAAAGAAGAGACAATAAAACATACCTTTTGGAATTGTATGTTTCAGAGAATTGACAATGCTCTTTCATATGTTTTAAAGAAGAGAGCATGTAATGTAAATGTTTCATGGAATATGCAATCTTTTATATATTTCAATGCAAGATGTATGTTTCAAGGAAGACTGGGTAAGGTAGCCTGGTATTTTTTGGATGGGTTGTGATAGGATATGTAATACCAATTATGGGCTCACTTGTTGAAAGGAACAATTCCTAGGGACAATTGCATAGTAGGATTCTTTGGAGGCAAATTTGGAATGCTATTTATCTTTATATGCCACTTATTCTTATTGAAAGGTGGATTCAAAGTGATCCAATCAATGTCAAATGGTTCTCTGAACTTGATCCTTGAGGTTTGAAATCATTGGACCTTAAAACAAAGTTCAAATTCAGTTGAGGTTCGATTCAGGTTTGCCTTCCTCTGTTTGGGTCAACTTCTGTTTTAGTAATATTTTTCAACATGTTTTCAGATGGAAGTTGAATTAAATGCTATGAAATGTACTCATGGACCTCCATACATATGTAAAATGTACCATTTGTGATTCTTTCAATTTATATGACTATGGATGGTGTGGATGTGAGATTACATAAGCCACCAATTGCCAATCATCATTACTATTTGAAGTCATTAACTAAGCTACCAACTGGAAATTGTGATTTTAATAAGAGATAGTTAAATAAGTTGTTGGTTGTGCTAATAAATTATAATATAATATATATTAATAAATATAATAAGAACATAAAACTATTTATGTTCATTGTATAAATATTTTATTATTATTATTATTATCATATTACATCCCATTCCCAAAAAGAAAGCTACCTTCAAGCATACATATTCTATTGAAATATACAAAGATTTCATATTCCATGAAACATTTCCATTACATACTCTCTTCCGAATTTCTAAAAGGTTTCCATGAGTTTTTCCCACTAAGTTTCGCATATATATATATATATATATATATATATATATATATATATATATATATATATATATATATATAGATATATATGCGAACTTAATGGAAAACCTCATGGAAACCTTTTTAGAAAATTCGAAAGAGAGTATGAAATGGAAATGTTTCATGGAATATGAAATCTTTGTATATTTCAATAGAATATGTATGCTTGAAGGTAGCTTGTTTTTTTGGGGAATGGGATGTAATAGGATATGTAATACCAATTATGGGCCCACTTGTGGAAATGAACAATTCCTAGGGATAATGGCATAATACGATTCTTTGGAAGCGAATTTGGAGTACTATTTGTCTTTATATTCCACTTATTCTTATTGAAACGTAGATTCAAAGCCACCCGATCAATGTCAGAGGGTTCCTTGAAATTAGATCCTCGAGGTTTGAAAATTGATGAACCTCAAAACAAAATTCAGATTTAGCTAAGGTTCAATTCAGTTTTGTTTTCCTCTATTTCATTCAACCTCGTTGTCTTTTAATAAATAATTTACAACAGACATATATATCTTAACATAATGGAAAATTTGAATTTGAATTGAACCTAATCATTGCCAAACTTGAATTGTGTGACATAGCCTTGAAGCTGAATTTAGTATCAACTTTTGAAGTCAAGTTAGTCGATATAATCATATAATACAACCAAAGTAGACTTTTGGAATGGATATTGATTCATTCAAGGCTGGAGCTAAGGCTCTTGACACTTCTTGGAACTTGATCCTTGAGGTTTGAAGATAGATGAACCTCAAAACAAAGCTCAAATTTGGCAAAGGTTCAATTAAGGTTTGCTTTCATTTGTTTGGTTCAAACTCGTTCTCTTTTAATAAATAATTTTCAACATGTTTTTATATTGCAGTTGAATGAAATGATATGAGATGTGCCCCTCGACCTCCATACATATGTCAAATGTACCATTTGTGATTATTTTTATATATATGACTATGGATGGTGTGGATGCAAGGTTAGATAAGCCACCAATTGTTAATCATCTTTAATATTTGAAGTCATTAACTAAGCCACCAACTCGCAATTATGATTTTAAAAAGAGAAAAATAAGTGGTTAGTAGTGCTAATAAATTATAATTACATATTTAGTATATTATATAAATATAATACAAACATAAAATTATATATTACTTTCCATAATATATGATGGAAAACTTCATCCAAACCATTTCAGAAGATTTGAATTTGAATTGAACCTAATCATTCCTGAACTTGAATTGTCTGACATACCCTTTAATTGAAACTCCTTGAAGCTGAATTTACATCAACTTTCGAAGTCAAGTTAGTGGATATTATCATATAATACAAACAAAGTAGACTTTGGGTATTGATTCATTCAAGGTTGGAGCTTAAGGCCCTTGACACTTCTCGCTCTTATTGGTCAAGGAAGCTATCATGGGTAACACTTAGTCCATAGGTATATTATATTTTGTATTAGTCTTGTTTTTAATTGTAATATAAGACACATTGCTTTTTAGTTAAAGGGAAGCAACATTATGTGAGATTGAAGGGGACAAGAATTATAAAAGGAAATCCAATGTGAATTCTAGCTTGTGTGGAGAGATATAGAATGAATTACATCTCGACGTGAAGAAGTGAGGTTGAAATTGCTATAGTAGTTAGTCCATTTTAATCTGGCATCTTGAAGTTTGGAAGTTGTTCTAGTGATCAAATAAGTTGGACCACCAATTGCTAATCATCTTTAATATTTGAAGTCATTAACTAAGCCACCAACTGGCAATTGTGATTTTAAAAAGAGATAAATAAGTTGTTGGTTGTGCTAATAAATTATAATTACATATTTATTATATTATATAAATACAATACAAACATAAACATATATATCAATTTCTATAATATATAATGGAAAACCTCATCCAAACTATTTTGTATCAAGCCTAATCATTCCTGAACTTGAATTGTGTGACATAGCCTTTAATTGAAACTCCTTGAAGTTGAATTTAGTGTCAACGTTCGAAGTCAAGTTAGTGGATATTATCATATAATACAACCAAAGTATACTTTTAGAATGGATATATATTCATTCAAGATTGGAGCTTAAGGCCCTTGAAACTTCTCGCTCTTATTGGTCAAGGAACCCATTATGGGTAACACTTAGTCCATAGATACAATAATTTTTGTAATAGTATTATTTTTAATTGTAATATAAGATGCATTGCTTTCCATTTAAGGGGAAGCAGCATTATGTGAGATTTAAGGGGACAAAAATTACAAAAATAAATATGAAGTGAATTCTAGCTTGTGTGGAGAGATATACAATGAATTAAATCTCGACATGAAGAAGTGAGGTTGAAATTGCTATAGTAGTTAGACCATTTTAATCTGGTATCTTGAAGTTCGGAAATTATTCTAGTCATAAATAAATTGGACAATTACAATTTGTTAGAGGGTGTTTCGGTAGGACCATGACTTGAATTATCTTGCAAGTGGAACTAATTTCTAAATCTGAATGGTAAGAAAAGTAACATATATTAGCCAAATTTTGTGTTTATAATTTTAACATATGTTTAATGGTTGCATTTTAGGGTCATTATTACTCATAGTTGTATTTTGACATCTTGAATTAATTAATAATGAGAAGCACTCCCAATTAGTTTTCGAGAACCTAGATTCTAGTGAATATCAAGCTCATTAAGGGCGTTAAATAGGTGTGATGGTGCTCGGCCCTACCAGTTGCTAGCCAACGCACTTATCCATGTCTCGACTTGGCACATGAAGGCTCACCTAAGGCAAGAGTAGGTCTGCCTGCAGAATGAATTAAATGCTCACTCTGTCCAAGAAAAGGCAGCTGCTGGTTTAAGCATGGCATATTCGGCCTTCATCTCCACTGTTCGCACCCCGTCCTCTAGCCTCTCCCTGCTTCTTGTAGGAATCCCCTACAGTAGAACAGTTTCACGCAATCATTGTTGGCTCCTGTTGGCTCTTGATTTTGGAATTGGGTCACCTTTCTCCCTTTCCTAGCCTTGCTCTCTGAACCCTGCTCACGATCCCTCTGTGAATTCTCGGCTTCCCTTTAAAGAGCCCCATTCTACTGAGCTTCCCCTTCGCCGCTTAGCCATGGCCCGTCACCGCATGAGAAGCTGCCATGGAGGGAGCCATGGTAGCAATGTGTGTTCTCAAGTTGCTCATTCCGTTGATCAGCCCCCACCCCCTGCTTCTCCGCCTTTATCTCAAGCTATTTCTCCCCCTCCCAGCCCGTCCCACAGACCCTTCCCGTACAATGCTTTCTAGTAGACTCATTTCAAATTTCAGAGAGCCTGAACAGGCTCATTATCATGGCCATTATCACCATCATTTTCTCTGAAGAAGAAGCTCAACCTCATGCTCCAGTGCGTACCTCGACAGAGCATTCTCAGGGTGCTTGTAGATCTGCGGGCAGCCATGGCTTTGAGCAGAACTAGGCAGAAGAAGGCAAGGCGGAAAGACATTGTGGATAGCATGAGGAGGGTGACACTCCAGGCGACACTTGGCCACCAGGTGGCAGCTCTCATGGCACCACTGTTTCGATGGCCATTGCGGATAGCTCAAGCGGCACCCGTCCAACATTGGATCCTCCAGGTGGTAGCGGGGCTAATATCGTGGCGAGGGATGGTGAAATCTGGTATGGCAATGCTTGCCCCATCATTGAGTAGCCACTGGACCAGGACATCCCCATGTGATGCCACTTGGACCCCCTCGTGTCTTCTTAGAGTTTGTTCTTTGCTCACTGGTTAGGCTCGACTATTTATGGTTTGGTGGTTCCGTTTATGTTTATGTGGTTCAGTAGTCTGTGGATCTATTGCTAACATGTACATCATTTCTGTCTTTCAGTATCTATATCGACTGCTTCAAAGGGGGTTATCCCAAATCCTCATTTTGGTTTTGTCGGTGTATTCCCGCTCCTATGTATGGTTTTTTGCACACTGTAACTGGTTTTCCCAATTATGGGACAGTTTTGATGACCTGAAGGCACTCGACTGCTTTCGGCTGAGGCTTCTGCCTCTTTGTAATTTATTCTTCTTTCCTTTTAATAGAATTAGTCTTTACAGAGAAAAAAAAATAGTTTTCTAGACCCTATAGCCTATAGGATTCAAGCATAAAACTTATTATTCATAATTGCATCATATATACTTATTATATTTTATTTTTTGACATGAAAATATGTCTTTGAGAGGCAGATTTTTATCTATCACAACATATTTACATGATTCACAATGTCAAAAATCAATCGTTGGTGTAATTGCATATTTTAGGTTTGATAATTATAGATCAGTTATGGACTATAAATGTCTTCAAAGTTTCACTTCTAATTTAGTATTCAACTGAACATATTGAGTATCTTATACGTAACTATTTTTACCTCCACCCACTTCTATTAACTTCCATAACAATTAGGTAGGGACATGTAGTTTCGATGCTATTTTGATTGTTTAGTAAAACATTTTCCAAGAATTTACAAAGTTTTATAAATTATTGAAAGTTTTATAAGGTTTCAAGGCCTATTTTTTTATGTCTAATTCTTTAAAGGGTGCTAGCTCAATGGAAGAGCACTTGATTTACATGCAGGAGGTTGGTGGTTCGATTCCATCGTGCCCTGATATTCATATGGAATGGTGACTATTAGTTTTTGGTGAAAAATGATCTTTTGACCATCATCGATGAGCTTATGGTGACATTTTCCGACCCTCACTAAAATATGAAATGGTTACGGTCAATGAATGCCACCATATATATGCATCAATAGTGACGAGCAAAAAATGTCTATCACCATAAATCATTATTGTTCATATGAAATGGTGATGTTCACTATTTGTCACTATAATCATTATTCGTGACTAACCTTGAATGTCAACACAACACCTATAATTTTGGTAATGTGGCCTTTGGTGACATTCATTTTTTCGTGACGAAGGTGCTTTTGACCATCACCAATGAGTTTATGGTGACATATTTTCACCCTCAACAAAATATGAAATCGTGACGGTCAATTAACATTTCCATATATATGCTTCAAAAGTGACGACCATTAAAAGTCAATCAAAATAAATCGTTGTTGTTCATATGAAATGGTGATGGTCATTATCCATCATTATAATCATTATTCGTGACAGACCTTGAATGTCACCACAACACCTATATTTTTGGCGACACCACCTTTGGTGACAGATGCTAAGGTCCATCACCATTGCTCATATGAAATGGTGATGCTCACTATCCATCATTATAAATCATTATTGGTGCCAAACCTTGAATGTTACCACAACACCTATACTTTTGGTGATGCCACCTTTGGTGACGTTTAGTTTTTGGTTATGGAGGCTCTTTTGACCATCACCAATGAGCTTATGGTGACATTTTTACACCCTCACCAATGTCCTTTTTTCTTGTAGTGATTCCATGATAGATGTTATCTTCTCTGGATCTACTTATATACCTTCCTTGGAAACAAGATGTCCTAAGTAATGTACTCCTATCTAAAAGAAACTGCATTTACTGAGCTTAGCATAGAACTGATTCTCTCTCAGCAATCTCAATACTACTGCTAAGTGTTCAAAATTATCTTCCTCATTCTTAGAATATATCAATATATCATCAAGGAATACAATGGAAAACTTGTCTAGATGAGGATGATTCATTAATCAAATAAAAGTAGTTGGAGCATTAGTCAAACCAAAGGGAACAACAACATAATCATAATGCCCGTACCTAGTCGTGAAAGTAGTCTTGTAGATTTCCTCTTCTTTAATGTGTAGCTGATGATATTCGGATCTCAAGTCGATCTTTGATAACACTGCTACTCCCTTCACCCAATCGAACAAGAAATCAATCCTTGACAATAGATACATGTTCCAGATGGTCACCTTGTTCAACTGCCTATAATCAATGCTTAACCTGAGAGTACCATCTTTCTTGTTCATAAACAACACTGGTGCACCCCAAGGTGAACTTGGCCTAATGTATCCCTTGTCAAGCATTTCCTTCAACTACAACCTTAAATCTACTAAGTCTGGTGTGCTCATCCTATATGGTTCCTTTGATGCTAGTACTGCCCCAATACCAACTCATTAGAGAAGTCCACTTCTCTGTGAGGTGACAACTCTAAAATCTCTGCTAGAAATAAATCTTGAGACTACTGCAAGATCGGGTACCTCTTCATGAATTTTGGATCCTCAACATTCTTACCTTTATCACTAGAAATATGCACTGCAAATGACACACACCCTTTTATGCAACTGCACTTTTCTTGCATAGTTGTCACCATTCTAACTAATGTAGATTTACTCGTACCTGCAAGATTCTTTGTTCCCCATTGTCATCCAAGAATTCAATAGCTTTGTCATAGAATTCCACCTTAGTCCTGTGAAGATACAACCAATCGATACCCAAAATCATACTATATTATCCCAATGAAAAGACATTCAAATGTGTTGAGGTACGCATACCATTCAACTCGAATACACAAGCTCTTACCTAATGTTGAACTCTCTTATTTGTACCTGTAGCCAACTGCACTAACAAATATTCTACATGCACTTCTTTGTTCAAACCACACTTATCCACCAGGTCAAGATTTACATAACTATAATTAGATCCAGGGTCAATCAAAATAGAAACAAGTTGATCACAAAGCATACCATCCATCTTGATAATAGATGCATGGGCATCCAACTGCCTATTATCCAGCACTACATAAATTCATGGAATTCTCTTCCCAACATCCCCAACTGTCTGAGCATCCTGTGCGATGTAAATCTAAGGCCTACTACCCTAATTCTACGGAAAATACATCTTAAGATGCTCTTTTCCACATATCCAACGCTGCAACTATCCCTCACCATCACCTTTATTTTGTTGACCTCCAGGATATTATCCATCAGAAGTCTTGAGAGGTGTAACATTTTCATTCTCTCCTACATTCTGGAGTCTTGTTCACTTCAGCTTTCATTTACCTTTATCTTTGTATAACAAGTACCAACCTTGTTGAGATTCTATCTTATGCTTGTTGTTTTTCCATGATCTTGGTGTTTGGGATAGAATCTTAAATCATTGGTGCTACCAAACCAAATATCACAATGAAACTACTTTACACAGTGGAATGTAAACAACAATAAATCTATCAGTGCAAAAAATATAGACAACTTTTTACAATTTTAAACCCAACTTCATTATATTAATAAAACTAAATAATACAATAATCTAGGGCTCTCATATAGGGGATAATGGCCCTCAAATATCCACTGATACAAGAACACAAAACTAGAGCTTGGTGTCAGTCCATCGACAACCAATCTTCCCTCAATAAGATACTTTGACCATCTGGCTGTCACATCTCTTAGCTCCTATCACTCCTACCATGTACTTGCCTAGTCCTTTGGCTCCTGATATGAAGCACTCTTCTATCAACAATCTAAGTCCATCTAGCCACTGAAACTCGACTATCCAATCTGCTTAATAGTTATGCCTTAGTCCATCAAGGTCACAACACATCAAGACTCCTATTGAGTTGTTCACAACTCCATTTGTGAACAACTCACAACTACCCAATGTTGCTCCTCAACTACTCAGGGAGTTTAGGTCATTATGTTCTTCCTACGTTGCTCCAATGAAGCCTAACATAGGGCACAGAAGTCTGCCACCCATCACTACAAGATGTCCATGTCCCACAATGAACTTGGACTAGGATGAATTCCCATCATTTGTTGTAGAATTCATTCTCCAAACACAAGTCTAGGGCCGCTAAACTACTTATCTGGCTAATCAACCCTTGAGCTCAATAACAGCTACTCTAGCAACCACCTAAGTCCATGAAGATGGTACACATCGGGCTTGAACTTGGGCATTATCACATTGTCCTCCATGAGACCATAAGTGCCCAATGTACTGTCTTCACTTGGTCCACTCTCACGTTTCCCTCCAATAGACCAGGAGTGACCAGTTCTTGTTGTAGCATCTACTCGTAGTTAGGGAATCCAACACCTATGGAGACCCTTCCACATGGCTTGTAATATACTCCTCAAATCCGACTTTTCAAGGACACCATCCACCTATGGGTCACATCAACTCAAGAGGACTAACATACCTCGGCTTTATAATCATCGACTACTCCTCTCGACACATGCACTATTGTTGATGAACTTCTCATAGGATGATCACAAAATTGACCAATACACCAACCATCCAAACTGGTCTAAACTAGACCCAACACCTAGCAATCATGAAGGTGGAACATATCTTTGGACTAATGTTTTGACTATTGTAGGTGTTAATGCTTGGTTAATGCTTCTTGTACACTTGGAAAACCCTCTCCATAAACTCTTAAACACCAACTCTCAGTTGCGGTCCACCTCACTCTTCAATTTGTTGCCCCTCACTATCCTTTAGGATAGGTCTACACCCTTAGAAGACCTCTCGGCCCCCTGTTTTAGGTGACTTTAGACCCTCGACCCCTCTTGTAGCATCAAATTTGAGCTACAACCTAATTCTAATGTGGATACCCACACGAAATAGGACTGAAGACTAGCCCAAATCTATCCCTTTCCACGGGCCCTACTATAAGGTAAGCATGGCGCCAAAACACTTATGGAGAAGCCCTACACATAGGCTTCTCCTCCTTCGCTTGGCTGCTCCTTTACCTACCTCCAAAAACATAAATGTCCTCCCTCTAATGCGAGCTCCTTCTTCCCTTCTTCGCTTGCTCTTATGTGCTCTCTTGGATGTGTTAATGATATCATGCAAGCCCTTTATTTATATCTTTCTCAAAGGCTCCAACAAAGTCTCTCCATGGCAGGGAAAATTTTAAGAACCCCCCCTAAATTTATATATGTAATAAATGGGCGAATCTCCATGGTATATAGGAAAAATGGAAGGCGATTTTATCAATAATATAATGTGCATATATGATTTTTAGGCGAATCTCTCACCATGCATGGAGAATATTTTACTCAATTATAAAATCTTGTGTTTATTGAATACACAAATGAAATCATTGCATTTCTTTAAAATATCTTTTGAAATCAAAATTACCAAAATTACATATCTATAACCTAGTGGGTGTAGGATAAAATTCCCCTGTGTCATTCACAGAAAGCATGTGAAAAAACCTAATACTATATATAAAACCAAGAAAAATTCAAATGCATCACTTCTAGGGACCCCGTAACCACCTTGCCAATACACAATTCCTGTTTGTTTCAGTTTAAAACAGAAGTATACAAATATACTTGTCCAATGTATACGATTTAACCATTCACCTTAAGATGTTTTTACAATATAATTTCCTACGTCTTTTTAATATCTTCATTATCATAAAAACCAAGCTATATCCATCTTGACTCCACATCTACCACTCTTAGGGGAATGAAATCTATTTATCCCTCTAAGCACTTGGTAGACCCAAAATTAAGATGGATCTAAAATAGAATTTCCCTTTAAATAGTCTATGCTCACATGAATACCATGGGTCAATACCATGGGTTATCATAAACCTGGAGCTTAAAAATTACTATTAGTAATTTATAAAAATTAATAAAAATAATAATTGATTTTTATTTTATTTTTTATTTTAACCAAGGAAAAATGTTTAACATACATTAAATTACAACATCCATTTTTACTCTTGATCCACCAAACCCTGAGAGAGATCAAATATTTTTTCACACTATGCTAGTTTGCATATCACAATATTTGATTGGGGCTTAGTAGATCTAGAGTAAAGATGGACCTATGCTGGTTTAATTCCCCCATTAAATAGGCTACATTCTAGGTGAATACCATGGGTTTTTGGTGAATACCATGGGTCAATACCATTTTCCATTTTTATTTTTATTAATACTAATATTAGGGTTAATAATGTTTTTTTGCATGGTATTAATAACAATCTAGTCCATGGTATTTGTCCGATAGTATTTTTCCCATAGGTTTCACCTAAATATAAGGATTTTTTGAGTCTTAGTAAATATAAGGTGACTTATGGAGTAAATATAAAAAAATGTTTTATTTGTTTACCATACCTCTCGTTTATTTATATTTTTATTAATTTACCATACCTCTTTTACAAATATGGTATTTGGCCCATAGGATTCACTTAAATAAAACCTCTTTCTTGAGCCTTCATAAATAGAACGAGGGTTATGGACTAAATATAAAAAGAGGTTTTATTTATTTACCATGCATCTAGTTTATTTATATTTTTATTTATTTACCATACCTTTGAGTAAGTATAAAAAGACCTTTTATTTATTTACCATACCTCCACTTTACTTATATTTTTATTTGT
>APFE031733004.1:0-24499 GCA_000404065.3 Pinus taeda
AACAAAATAAAATCTCAAGAAAAACACCTAAAGTCGCTAAAGAACCAATCAATTTTGAAACATACGCCTAAAGAATCTAGGGCGTCAAACCAAACACAAACAGGAAGCTTCTGGACCAAAAACACTAGTTGGTGATGAAATCCAACCTCGTAGGATTCAGTACAGAAATAGCGGGTGGAACAGTTACCCCGGCAACCTGCTTAATGAATAGACTGGACCAAGTTCCTCCACTTTAACCGTCTCGAGTGAAGTGAACCCCCCAGAAAATCCAAGTGAGTCTAGCCGACGTCTGCTCCAGGTACAGTGGGATCTTCCCGCCACCGTCACCTTGGGTAGAATCCTAAGATAATGGTCACTAAGGTCACCAACAGCAACAAATACACCTGGGGGAACAGTCTACACTCCGACAGCACGCAAGGGCAGAGTATCAAGCTCAATCCCCTTACCGGCTCCTTGACAACAATCCAAGGTTTACCGATAAGTGACCCCTGGCTCCTCAACAATAATCTGAGGTTTACCGTTTGTAATACGTGCGTGTCTGGCGTCATTCCCAACGAGGGAGGATTGATCCCCTCACTGGTTCGGACACGAGCTTGTGCTTCTCCTTTAAGAGAAGCTTTCCCAGAGTATAAATGCAACAGTTGGATTTATCCTATCACAAGATAAGCTACTTGTTTGGTTTTGCTGTCTTGGAGAGTTAATTACTCTCCTACTCCAAGACACTAGCCTGATCTATATTGGTGCTTCAGAGCCCTAGTAAAAGAAAAAATTGCTAAGTTGATTTTACTTTAAGCGTTAATTTTATGGCTTTTCTTTAAGACAAAAGGTAGTGGAGATGAAACTGATGGTGTGTAGACTCGACTGAAATCCACTAAAAAGATGCACCTAGGATGATTTACACTACTTTTCGTTTTCAATGAATTCCCTAGCTAAGAGAGTTGGAAGATGCAAAATTGATGAAAAGCAACTTTCTTAACAGACAATCAAAGAAACAATCTCTTTATCGTTTCCAAGCATACAACACATGACCACTCATTACTTGCACGAAAATTCCTTTCTCTTTCAAAAACTTCAAATGCTACTTAAAAAAAACGTTTTCAAAGGAGATATTTTTGTATTTTTTCCTATTTAACAAAGCATATAAAACTAATCTAACAAAAGCAATCTCAAAATTTATAAAATCTATGAAACACTCACTCAACAGCAAATCAAAAGGAAATTTACCTAAAAGCAAATCTAAGGAGGCAAAAGCCTACTAAGATGATTCCAGGTTGTTTTACTCGGTAATAATCAAACCAAGGACCAGCTCATGCAGAATCATAAACTAGTCAAAAACAAAAATCAAACTCTTTTGTTCTTTTTCTTAAGAATGAAATTCACAACTTCAATCAACAAGCTTCTTCGAAATTCCGCAAAGAGACAACACAAAGGTAGGTTGCTCACACAGGTAGACTTTACGACAGGTCCGACTCCTAAGAAGACTGATAAAAACAGAGAGATCCAAGGTTTCACAACTTCTAAAGTCAAAGTCACTACAGGACCAATGCAAAAAGCAAACCCTAGGGCTAGAACTTCTATGAATTTCACTAAAACTCTTGACGCTAACGAAACAAGTTCAGGTGAAGATCTCTAACAGATAACCAGTGGATCTGGGCAGTAAAAACTAATGAAAGACAAAATCTAAGAGGAAAAATGGAAAAAATGGAAATTTCTCAATTTTTGACAGGGTACGCAGGCAGCCTATTTGCACAGGTGCGTGCACGCTCTGTGTACAAAGCTGCAGTGTGTACAGGTACGCACTGTGCCCAACTCAGAGGGTGCGTACTACTAGAAAAACCAAGAAAAGCTAAAATCTAACTTAACTCTAAGCTAGCCCACCCAAATACACAATCAAACAGCCAAAAACCAAAAAAGAAATGACTCTTTTCAGATCAAAGTGTCACACAAAGGAAAAATCATTCAAATTAATGGAGTCCCCAGCGGAGTTGCCAATTTGTCATGCGGAAAGAGTTAATCTTGCGAACAAAACCAACCTCCCTAGAAGCCTAAGACTTTCTAGTGACAAACAAGACAATTAAGAGCAATCCTTCTCTAAACATGCATTTATCATACAAGAAATCAAGTGTTTATATCCTACACGCAGGTATGAGGCTTGCCAAGGAGGATAGTATGACTGTTGATGGAGCCATACTAACTGCAAATAGTCATGGTGACAAATTTTAGTGTAACACGGCGTCATCATGAACGCTCAGGGAGTGGCCACTTGTCCTCCTCTAATGGCACCAGCATGCTTCGTCAGTTCATTTCTTCAGTTACGTTGTGGATGAGTCTTTCCTCTACCATGGCGGTCAAACGGATTCCAAATCCCTTTAAAATGTGGCTTAATTCCCTGTTGATTCTACTTCCTCCATCGAGCGCGATCTCAGCCATCCGATCTGAGTCTCCGAGATCCAACGCCATACGCACGTTTCGCGTGGTTGTCTTGCTCGACCGATAGCACGCGATCAATGGCGGTTTTCTCTCACCTCCGCCTGCCACGCATCAGCCAGTGTATGGAATCGCTCCGCTCTCATCCAAAACCTCTTACCGTTCAAGGGCGCCTCGATCAAAACTGCTGGTTTCCAGAGCGCAGGTCCTGCCTTTGTACTTTATCACTTTTACCTTTTTCCACGCGTGGTTTTTTGGCTCCCGATGCGACCGAGTGCTCGGGCTTTTCCATTTTGGCCTTGTTCGCCCAACGATGCACGATTTCAAAAACCTCCTCCTTTTCCCATTCCGGGGCTCCCAGGGGCTACTTTGGCCTCCTACGCAGTATCCATGGGCCTCAGTCAGCACACTTTGACCGAGGTCCTCGTCGTTCCACATTGGCTGCCATTGCCACTGGTTCAGGGGTGTTTTTGATCGATGTTTTGGATTTCTTAGTGATTTTTCCCGACCAGATATAGTCAAGGTTCTTTGACAGTCTTCTATCGATCTGATTCGGATCAAAAAATGTTGATCCAATAGCAAACCTAAGTTTACATTGTCTCGTTACTTGTAGCTTTGTTTTATCACACACACAACCTAATGGATATGGCTTCTCGTGAGGCTTTTTTTGTAATCCCAACTTCTTTACAATTGTTTCAGAAATCAAATTTACTTGTGATCCACTATCAAATAAATTATCAATCTTGTTATGCTTGGAAATTACTCTAATATGAAAAAGCTCATTCCTTTCCCTCTCATTACTTTCATTATCAAGAGATTGTGCAGAATTACTTGTGGATTCTTTAGAATCTTTACCTTTAATACATATGGTTGTAACTATTGTTTCATCGCCTGAATCTAATCCCAAGTCCTATTGAATAGCTACAACATTCTTTTTCTTCCTTCCACCGAACTTCTTAGGTCTCCGTTCTAGATGAAAAAGCCAGCAGTGTGCCTCATCGTGTCCTTCTTTCTTGCAATGAGTGCATGAAGGTTTATCCTTCTGTACAGTGTTTGCTTTCCTCTCCTTCCATTTCAGTTTCTTCTTTTCCTTACTCTTGCTTACAGAATATTTAGATGTTCCCCTAACCTCTGGGTTTACATTCTTACCTCTAGCTTCTAGATGTGTGCCTTGAACTAATGCATCATCTAAGCTAGTGGGATTAAACATGAGGATAGTATTCTTTAAATAGCTATGAGGACCACCTATATACTTCAATAAAGTCTCAGGTGAATCTAATGATATACCTAGAGTTAAAGCTCTCTTTCTGAATTCCGGAGTATAACTTTGTACACTTTGACCCTTCAACTGTTGAAGAGTTTGCCAACTCATCATTGCTTGTTGCATGTAAGCTAAAGGATAGAATTGCTTTTTGATAGCAAAAACGAATTCATTCCAAGTAGAAATGATTTTACCATGTTTTTCCAGATCATCTTGTGTCTTGCCTTCCCACCATACTAGTGCAGTTCCTCTAAGTCGAAGGCTAGCCAGTTGAATATTCTTCCTTTCTGAATCAACGTTTTGTACCCTGCAATATACATCAATTTGTCTTATCCAATTATCTATCTTTTCTGCATTGAGTTCTCCATCATAAATTGGAAAATCAAAGTTCACATCTAATTTGATTAAGGAAGTTTTCTTCTTCTTCTTAGAAGATCTAAAAGATGATGAGAATGACGAAGGTGATGATGGAGGAGATGGTGGAGGAGGCATTCCTCCTTTTCCTTTGCCCTCTGGAGAGGCAACTAGAAAAGGTTCCTCTGCTCCTTTGTCTGGTTTAGGTGTTGAAGTGCTTTCACCTCAACCCTTCTTAAATTCCAGATACATCTCTTCCACTATGGCTCGTATGGCCATAAAACTGTCCATGAACTGAGATTTTGATCCCAATGGAGTTTCTTTTGCAATTCTCCTCTGAGAATAGACTCTTCCAATCTCTGGGTTAGCCTCAACAAGTTCTCCTTCTCCTAGTCTGAGCTTTAATCTAGTTAGCATTCAAAATCCAGCACAAGCTTGTCTAACCTTAACAAAACCAATTGCTCTGATACCACTTGATCTAAAAATGAGATCTTAAATCAATATTAAGGTATTACAGACTCATGTGCAGGAATGCCTATATTACTTAGTGCAACAGATCGAAAATATTGTGAATAATATAAACAATGAGCAGTTAGAAAACATAACAGACACACACATCAACACAACAAATAATCAAGGAGTTCACTAGACTTCCTGGCTACGTCTCCTAGTCCAGATTTCAGTGTCGACCTCTATATTAAATCTTTAAGAACATATTATTACAAGGGTGAGCTCAAAACAGAGTCTCAACCAACAGTGACATCAAAGAGGGATCTGCTCGAAAACCTCAAGTCTAAAAGAGTGCACAAACTCTCCCTCTGTCCTGTTTCTCTATTCAATCTGCCCCAATCTAACTAATTGACTGTCGTTCTGTGACTGTCTTCAACTGTCTCCTTCTGTGCTGCCATTGAATGGCTTTTAAGCCTATCGGCGCTATCGGTTTGCATTCCTTTTTGGGCTCTCTGGCTCCCAGCTGCTATCCATTCAAATCCCTGTTGAGCGTCAAATAATCATTGCGAAACACTCTAAGGTATGGTGGCCACCTGTTTTCAAACAGAAAGGACCAGTACGGGTGAAAATCCCCAAAGAAACGCTTCTCTGTTTACACAGAGAAATACATAGGAAAAACGCTTATTAGCGGAATTCAAATTTTATACAGTCGCACCTATAAACCTTATTGGGTCTGCCTTGATCATAATCACAAGTCGCATCGGCTATGGGTCAAACATCAATACACGGGGAAATACAAAGAAATCCGCAAAAACTGGACTTCAAATATATTTAAATCTGACCTATAATCCTTATCGGGTCCAAGTGTATTGCATGTCGCATATCGCAGGTCTTTGTATTGTTTCCATTCCACTCGCCGATCGCCGATCACTGATATCAGCATATCACATATCGTCCCTTCGCAATGCCACGGGCCATGGTCCATTCCCATATATTATTGTGATGCAATCTCCGTCGTTGATCTGCGACCTTCAATCCAACAGCTTACAATAATTTCGGGCGGCCCACTTGCACGGAGATTACCCGCCCGAAAAAGTGGTTTTCTCTCTCCTGCGGTGTGCCACGTGTCGGCCGGTGTATGGAATTGGGTGGAGCCTCTCCAATACTACTTACCGCCTGATTCCCGCTCGAAATACTGCTTACCACGGAACTCAACCCTTCGCTATTTTATTTCATAACTCCTTCAGGTCTGCCTGTGATAAGTCCTCCCTTTGGTTCCATGCAATATTGGTAGTTGATCTGGACCGTTGATCTGTGTGCTTGATCAATGGTTCACATTGTTTTTCTTGTATCGCTATCGCATTTCTCTTAAGGCTAAGGCCTGTTTATACTGCTTGGCTTTCTCCGATGCGATTCAATCTCGTCCGTTGATCCCGTAGATCCAACGGCTCTGGGGCATTAAGGCTGCATTTCTCCGCTTTCACTTTAACTTGGGTTTTCCGCCATTCTTTCATTGTTTTTCCATGCGATAGTGTTTTCTGATATTTGAAGACTTAGAGGTTTAGAGGGTTTAAGATCCATTTTGAATCATGAAGGATGGTTGAGATTGACAGTGGATTGCCTAGCCTTGTCATTTTTTGGATAGCCATGTTGATTGTGGGTTTATTTTCATTGTTGTTGTTTTGGTTGGTTCTCATGTTTCCTTAGCTTGGGTTGAGTTATTAGTTCCTGGAAGCCCTGTAACATCTTGGGTTGAGTTACTAGTCCTAGATTCCTTTTTTGGAAAAATGCTCTGGAAGCCCTTGGTGGGTTGAGTTACTAGTCCATGAAGCCTTGGTTGGACAAACGCTCTAGAAGCCCTGTATAAGTTGTGGGTTGAGTTACTAGTCCTAGAAGCCTTGGTTGGAATAAACGCTCTGGGAGCCCTGGAAGGCTTGGATGGAGACCAATCTGATGATTGTTTTAGTGATTTCCGACAGGGTGGTGGAATCACTGTTTGATGGGTCAAGGTGGATGGCCTCTGGAAGCCCTGGATGAGTTTTGATTGATTTGTTCTATGAGATGCCACATGCATGCTTGGAATATGGCACAGGGGTGAATGGATGAAGAGAGATTTGGCTCAGCCATTCTACAGTCGGGTGGAACGTGGAAGTCCCATCCTAGGTTTGGATTTGCATCATTAATGAAAGGTTAATTTTCCTTGTATTTCTATGAGCATTTTGATGGATTATATGTGGTCTATATGGTTGTACTTTTATGAGTATTTCTGCTGCTATTATGCTAGTTATGTATGTGTTTTATGACAGTAGCCATGTATGGATTTCATCATGTTTTTACTTGTAACTGAATGATCAATGTATCTATGACCTAATGGATGGAATGGAAGTTGATGTATTGAGGCATCAATGGTTCTTAGTGAATCTCAGCTAAGTATGAGACCCCTATGCTCACAACTGTTAATTACACCTGTAGATTACACATTTACAATATGTTTGACGAAATTCCTGTCATGGCTAGTAGGGGTCTAGTCAAGGTCTTAAACAAGTATTTGCTTTAAATTATCATTTCCATGTTATTTCACTGATTTGAAGAGATGGTTCAATTCTAGGCAATGCCTTGGGCTCTGGGCCCGAAAAAGTCGCTCAAATCTCGGAGTCGCTGGCATATCACTGATAGTTTTGGTCTCTAGTCGTTGGCAAGCAAGCTTGTGAGAGCAACTTTGGGTTTTTGGTCGCCTTCATGCCTATAGCATGGGAGCGAATGAGGCTTATTTGTCCAAAAGATCAGTGGGACCCAAAGGCAAGCTGTCTAAAGTATTAGATTGGTTCTTAAGGGTCCTATAGCTGATGATTAATGTCTGTATGGTGTGTTTACATAGATTCCACTTCCTTAACGTGACTTAGGAGGTCAAATCATATCATAGTGGTATCTCATCACATATTTACCTCGCCTGGCCAATTGCTTGGGTATATGTGGGAGGAGGGTGTTACAGAGTGGTATCATAGCATGGTTCACCCCTCAGACTAGATGGGCTATGTGTTGGTTATCCATGCATATCAGTTGCATGTGTGTCTCTCACCCTTTCATTCCATGTGCTTGTTGCATTTGCATGATGTTTTTCATGGTTGTAGTGATGTCGTCATGTGAAATTTGAGGTTGTTATTGTGGAATGCCTCGTTGTGAGTGTATGATTGGTTACATGTCGATTTATGTCGCTTACATGTATCATTGTAATATGCTTGGTTACATTCTTGCATGTTTGGTTACATTCTTGTATGCTTGGTTGCATGTATCATTCTTGTAGGTTTGATTTCAAATATTGTTCATTCATGCTTGATCATATGTGTTTATGCATATGTGTGGATGGTTATGCATCACTTATGCATGCTCATGTGCATGTGGTCAAGTGTATAGTGACGTAATTATGGTGTTGTCATGCATGAGGTTGTGGTGTGTGTTGTTGTTGAGGTCATGCATTGATGACTGGACTCTAGCTAAAATGACGGTTGCATGGTCATAGGCTTATGTTTTATGTTTCTATATGTTGTCATGATTATGTTGTACATGTATCACGCTAATTTGTTGGTCTTGCAGACAAGGTATCCTCCCTGAGCTATACTAAGGTACGTTGGTTTATTGTGATTTGGTTTAGCTGATATGATACACCTTGCAAGAAGAAATATCAAATGGCTAGCAAGATGGTTGACTACAAAGACTATCCCTATGAATCCGAAGAGTAGTATTGTGTTGGGAACCCTTCTGATTTAGTAGTTACATTGAGAAGCTTAAAGGAAGAAATAAGGAGTTGTAAGGAAGATAATGACAGGATCATATAGGCACAGGAAAGGTTAGCAGAGGTAAATGCAGTCATACTTGAGAGCTTGTCAGATTTGCAGCGATAGGGACCACTTTGGATCAACCATGAGCATGAGGATAGAACTAATGAGGCATATGGTAGTTGTTCGCATGGTGGTCATAGATCAGATAGAGATGACACAATCAAAGATGGAATATTGTTGGACACTCTGGATAGGAGAAGGGATAGTCACAGGTACCTTTCTAGTTCTGGTTCCGACAAGCATGATGATTGATATCATTATCACCCTTATAGGAGGAGTGATAAGGGGTATTTTCCAGATGAGTTTAAGAAAGCAAATCCACCTACTTTTTATGGGGAGGTAAAGAAATCACAAGATGCATAGGCATGGTTTCTAGACATGAAGAAGTTCTTCAGATTGCATGACTCTGCAGAGAACATGAAAGGTAGAGTGGCTACATTCAGTCTTAAAGGAAAAGTAGACATTTGGTGGGAAGATGTGAATAATGTCAAAGGTATAAATGAGGAATATTTGACATGGAGTGAGTTTGAGTGGCTAATAAAGAAGAAGTATTTTTTGGAAAGATACTTTGATGACAGGGCGAAATAATTCTATGAGCTAAAGATGGGATCCATGATGGATGATGAGTACACTAACAGATTCTTGGAGTTACTGAGGTATGTGCCTTACCTGAAGGATGAGAAGGCTAAGATTTAGAGATTTGTTAGTGAGTTACCGGTTTCATTCAAAAATAGGATTGAGTTTGATGAGCCTAGATCATTGGAGGAGGCTATTTGAAAACTAAAGCATTGCTATGAACAATTGAAGAGCAAAATTGAGACTAAGCCAGACTGGAGAGGTAATGCAAAAAAGCAAAGGAAAATGGGACAAGAAGCAAGTACGACCATAAGGCATAGGTAACAAGGAGAATGTTGCACCACCTAAAAAGTTCAATACATCAGATAGAGGACAGGGATTCTGGTCAGGAGAATAGAACAAGGAGACAAGTTAGAAGCCTATAGAGTGTTGGAATTGTGGCAAAGATCATCACATGGGACATTGTCCATAGAATTGAGGTGGTATACCTCAGATATACAGTGCGTAGGAGGCACAGACTGTTGAAGATGTTGGTTAGAGTATTCCCCGTATTTATGCAGCATTGGATAAAAAATAGGGAAAGCATCAGGCGTCTATCATTGAGATAGACGGTAAGCTTTGTGATCAAGTTATTTCTATTTTGATTGACCCTGTATCTAATTATAGCTATTTTAGTCCTGACTTAGTGGATAAGTGTGGTTTGAGTAAAGAATTGCTTGCAGAATCTTGGTTATTGTAGTTGGCTACAAGTATGAAGAAGCGAGTTCATTATTGGGTAATAGCTTGTGCATTTGATTTGAATGGTATGCCCACAACAACACATTTGAATGTATTACTGTTGGAATCATACAATATGTTGTTGGGCATGGATTGGTTGTATCTTCATAGAACAAATTTAGAATGTTACGATAAAGCCATTGAGTGTGTTGATGACAATGGAGAACCAAGAGTCTTGCGGGGAAAGAAGAAAGCCACATCAGTTAGGATGGTGACAGTCATGCAAGAAAAACGTAGTTGCAGGAAAGAGTGTAAGTTATTTGCAGTGTACATTTCTAGTGATAAGGGTAAGGATGTTGAGGATGCATATGTGTTGAGCAGGTACCTAGCTTTACAACAGTTCAAAAATGTATTTCCTGAGGACATTTCAAAGTTTCCACCTCATAGGGAGGTAGAATTTTCTATTGAGTTAGTGCCAGGGATAGCGCCAACATCAAAAGTACCTTATAGGATGAGCACACCTAAGTTGGTTGAGTTAAAGCTACAGTTGAAGGAAATGTTGGACAAGGGATACATTAGGCCAATTGTATCACCTTGGGGTGCAATGGTACTATTTGTGAAGAAAAAAGATGGTACTCCCAGATTATGCATTGACTACAGGCAGTTGAACATAGTGACCATCAAGAACAGGCATCCATTCCCGAGGATTGATGACTTGTTCGATCAGCTAAAGGGAGTAACATTGTTCTCTAAGATCGACTTGAGATCCAGATATCATCATGAACACATTAAAGAGGAGGACATTTACAAGACCACGTTTAGGACTAGGTATGGGCATTATGATTTTGTTGTTGTTCCATTTGGCTTAACTAATGCTCCAACTAGATTCATGTGTTTGATGAATAATGTATTTCGTCCATATTTGGATAAGTTTGTTATTGTGTTCATTGATGATATACTAGTGTATTCTAAAAATGAGGAAGAGCATGTTGAACATTTAGCCGTAGTGTTGAGGTTGTTGAGAGAGCATCAGTTGTACGCTAAGCTCAACAAGTGTAGTTTCTTTCAGATTGAGGTACACTACTTGGGACATGTTGTCTCCAAGGAGAGCATTGCAGTAGATCCTGAAAAGATAAGAGCCATCATGGAGTGGGTAGCTCCTAAGAATGTGGATGAGGTGAGATATTTCATGGGGTTGGCAGACTATTATGGGAGGTTCATCAAGAACTTCTCACAGATTGTTTATCCTATCACATCATTGCAAACAAAAGGTAAGAAGTTTGAATGGCCAGAAGAGTGTTAGGCTAGTTTTGAGCAGCTTAAGCAGTTACTGACACATGCACCAGTGCTAAAGATACAATAACACAACTTAATTTTCCGAACTTACAATAACGCTGATTTTCTGCCTGTCGGTGTTTTAACCATTTTTATTACAAATCGGCACTGACACTAAAACTGTCAACGCTTTAAAAATTATTGACTAAAATTGTGATAACATTGTGTAATATGACCATTGTATGAAAAATAAAACAATGTAACTCATAAACGATTGCAGACAACAACCAATAACATGAATATGAATATTAAAAGTCACTGGAAATGAATAAAATTCAATTCATGACTTATTTGTAATCATGTCAGGTCTATTTTTTAATTTTCAATCTGATTGGAGTGGATGTAATTTGAGAAAGTCTCATGAACACTAAATTTAATCAATAACATTAATTATATTGATTATAATTCAATCTAATGATGATATAGTGTTGTTTAAATTTACATATTTTAAGAGTGCAATTGCTTATAGTCACAAACGGAAAGAAAAATTCATCCCATATATTAAACCTTATGCATTATTCTCATGGCTTCAATTTTAAAAAAACATATAAAAATATTCTTAACTATGGAGATTCACCCCTACTTTATCATGGTGATTCTTAATATGTAGATAGACTTTGTTATGATACCATGGGTCAACACCATGGCTTATGAATACGATAAGCCCAAAAACCCGTAATTCATTTCATATGGCACTGTTGATATGAGATTTTTTTAATTAATAAATTTAATTAAAAGAGAAAAAAATAGACATAACTACTTTGAAATTAAAGCTTAGCTCTTGATTTGTGTATACTAAGAATATTCTAGAATATTTTATAGAGGTTAAAACTATACCATCTAACTAATAATTATTGATAATTAAATTAAATTAAAATGATGGACACTCTATTCCAAAATAGACATACCCATAAGCATAAATATTCTGTAAATATCATGTAAATTTTAAATACTATTAAATACCTGCCATCCATGTATTACTTATTGATAATTAAATCCAAATTATTATGGAAACTGCTATCTCGATAATAACTAACTTATTTTAAATAAACTATTAATTTTACTTTCAATACATTCGTATATAATCAAAATTTAACCTCTCTAATTTAATATTTCCTTTTCTTATTTCAAAAATTTGTTTTTTCAGGAATTTAAGAAAATATTCTACCATATTTAACACTAAAATTTTAAATAAAGCAATTAACTTCTCGTCCTAGATTTGGTAAACGAAGGTTAATCTTAAAGCATGAAAACGCTTGTCGTCATCAAAAACAAATTATTAGTGAATTTTAAATAGCAATTCTAACACAGTTTGAACCCTTTTCCCAACTCTAGACGGTCAATTCAATGATTTCAAATGATATTATGATTATTTTTAAATTAACCTTAAAAAATTAAAGGTTAAACCCCTTCTCAAAGGAAGGCCATTTTGAAAATGATACTGGTTTTATTTGTTTATTTTATTTTCTTTTCAAGAAAATGATTCTAAACGTACGAGTGTGGTCCCCGCAAATACGAATAATTGAATGCAAACAGTCTCCTCGGACAACACGGAAAGGATGGGTCACGGGCCACGGCCCACGGGCCCTTGACTGAACATCGCGTAGCGAAAACGCGCCGACTTGTTGAAACTGTCAAAAAGCAAAGAATCCTTTTCTCAGGTTGGCACATCCATCCTGGGAATGGGGGACCAGGTGTAGAGATTCAAAGTTAAGTAGCTTACCTGTAAAGTGAAAAATTGACGATCATTACTTGTTTTTAATATATGTGATTGTTTGGGTTAATTACTGAGTATCAAACTTTTTTCTTGGTTGGTTGGTTGTATGTAAAATTGTGTCATCTACGTCGAAGGGGTTATTTAGTTGAACGGAATTTATAATGCGATTTTTTGAAGATTCTGGTGACGGAATCCAGCGGAAGAAATGAGGTTAAATCTTGATTTTTAGCAGTTAAAATGGTTTTTTAATGGCATATTTGGATTCAGTACCCTGAAAAACCCCTGGGAGCCTTTGATTGTGCAGAAACTAGCTATCAAACTTGGAATTCCAATAAATTGCTGCTAGATTTTGACCGGAAAAATCCGCCAAAAAAACTTTCAAAAAGTCTCATTATAGACAACTGCAAAAATATACTGGAACAAATAAACTACGCCCACTCCGCTAAACAATACGTACCTCTTCAATGGCAGATTCTCTCGTGAGTGACACGCACGTATTAACACTGAACACCACATCGTGCCATTAAAGGCACGCACCTGTCATCCATTCAAAATAAGACAGCTATCAATATTTTCTAAGCTATCTCTCCATTAATGCACCGTGCAGTAGCTAAGTACAAAATTCATCGTGCGATATCTATCTGTTAATGCGCTGAGAAAATCTAACTGGCAGTCACATACTACCCAATGTATTAATGGATAGATAAGTGGTAAAAAGAAAAATCGACTCCTTGAAATTTTTTTGGAAGTTTTAGGGTAGGTTTTTCTGGTTTATTTTCTTTGAATTCTGGTAGAAATTTAATGAAATCAAAAGTAAGTTTGATGGATAATTTTTACAGGGTTTTTTAAAGTGTTGATAGCAACAGAGTCACCGACTTAGGCACAGGTCGCGGCGCGCTTTACAACCTGGGCGAAGAAAGTGCAATCATTAACACCGAATAATCTGGCGGGTCACTATTTATTCTAACTTATAAACTTAAAATTACAATTCCAAAACGGCTGGAACGGAAAAAGTTCAAATAATAATACCACGATTTTAAATTTATACTTACGTTTTTTATAATAAAAAAAAAATAAAAATAAAAAATCTCTGGTCAATCAAATTGGTAGGTTTCTCATCAAAATCCCTAGCAAAAGATCCAACATCGAAATGAGTAGAAAAGGAGTCAAAGATAAGGTATGGTGGTTGTTCGATTCGGCCTGGTGTAGGTCTTTAAAATAAATCAATCGATCAATTGTAAAAAGGGTTCAATTTTGATAATGATGAGTGTCGCAGTTTTTCAAGGGGAGATTCTCTAATGAACGTACGAGTGTGGGGGCCGCAAATACGAACAATGGTATGCCACACGGAAGGGATGTGTAAGGAATTCAATTTTGATAATGATAGCTTTTCAGTGTTTTCAAAAAGAGATTTTGAAGGTACTAGCGTGGTGCCCGCAAATACCAATAATTGTATGCAACCAGTCTCCTCGTAAAGCACGGAAAGGATGGGTAACGAATAAGTGAATTCAAGGTGTCTGTTGTAAAAGGGAGGAAGCGACGCGTTACACACGAGTTAAATGACTCATGACTTAGGCGCGTATACGGTCCCCCGGGGGCCAGTGAATGAACATTTCCGCCTTAGCATAAACGCGCCGACCCGTCGACTTGCTGAGAAGCATGAAACACTTTACAAGTACGTTTGGAATTTCTATATAATCTATCAAATTTTTATTTGATAAGGGTTAATTGTTTTTGGTGCTGGTCATGTGTGAGTGTTAGAGTTTTTTTTTCCCTGTTGTCATTAGCAAATTTTGCTAACAATTTAGAGATACACTTAAATTGAGAGATACACTTCAAGTAAAAAAATGTAATAATTTATGAATTTAGCTTTATAGCACCAAAAATATATTGAGATTTTAGTGATTCTTGAAAACCACAACTCTGTAAAAATGATTTTCCAAATAGAAAGTTATGGTGTTGTTTACCAACGTCATAAATTCTTCAGAATGATAGTTTTCTTGTTGGAATCTGGCAAAAAATATTTCAAAAATCAGAATGTTGGAGTGTTTCAATGGTTTTTTTATGGTGGAAATGGATTCAGCGCCATCAAGAACCGAAGAGCACCCAAAATCCCGAAGTTTGATCGCTGTAACCTAGATTTTAAAAAAAAATTGTCAAATTTTATCATAATCTTGTCAAGATTTCCATTATTTTATGGGCTAATTTGTGAGTATTTTAGACTTTCAAAAAATTCTATTAGATTTTATCATAATCTCGTCAAAATTTCCATTATTTTCTGGGCTAATTTGTGGGTTTTTTAGACTACACTTAAAGTTATATAAATTAGAGAAGGAGAACACCTAAAAACAAAAATATGATGAATAACATGGCATGTATGTTAAACTCATCTATCTTAAAAAATATGTAATTATAGAACTTAATATTTGCATCCTTGCATGCCATTTAAAGCATGCTTGGTTATTTATAATTGTCTATTTCGCATATACACATATTGATGTCAAAATGGGAAACAATCTTTCTAAACCTTAAGAACACAATGTAGGAGCAGTGATATCTCTTTCGCTTACTAATGATGAAGGTTCTTATGAGGGAAATAATTGATGCAAAGGGATCAACTATTGTTATCGAATGTACTCATATACAATACATTCCTATTTTTAATAAAGATGAATAGGGAACACTTTCAAGATTTTATAATTGTTGAAGACAAAGTAAATAGTTTATGAAATGCATATCAACAATGTACAAGTAGAGCATGGCACTACTCCAATCTTTCTTTGTATTATCTCTTGCATTTATATGGCTTTCATTGTCTAACTCAGTCTTTGTGTGTAAATTACTTATTAGTAAACTACTAATATAAGCCCCAAGGGTTAGCTCAACCTATCGAGTTAGCGTTGCTAAGTACATCGCCTATCTGGAGGTCATGGGGTCAATTCTCCTCTACGCCCTTGTGGTTAGGCCTTGCTAGTTTGGACCGGGGGATTTGATTCCCTTCGGGGTTTTCTCATGGATGTAGCAACCACCCAGTGTTCGTGAACCACCATAATAATAAAAAAAAATAAGAAAAATAACAAGTAAACTACTCATGTAAATTATTCAATTTTTTTTTTATGTAAATTACTTATTAGTAAGCTACTCATGTAAATTACTTATTAGTAAAGTGCTCATTAAAATTTATGATGAGCACCAAGAAAATAAATAGAAATTGCACACCAAACATAAAGTATTCTTCTGTTACACCCCAAATCACACAAATGCATCACATATAATTTATTGTGCTTATGAGATCCAACCGATTCCAAACAAGGAGATTTCTTCTTGAGAAATTATCTGAACAACCCAACCAATAGTCTACCTACATACTATTGTAAGTCTTATTTCCATGTCCCCCTTTAACTCTTACATTATTACATAAATCGCAAATCACATTTGTCTAATATGGTCTTCATCAACAATTACGTCCACTTTGGAATCTCATAGATAACACTCTTTCTTCACTACCACTCGAGCTACCACTTGACCTCCATTTAAAACATAACTACCTCTGACCATTGTTGACGAACTCATATGATAAATAATATTGAAAAAACTCAGCTCGTCGGGGATTCCACTATAAGAAATGTCAAGTAATTAACCACTATATGGACCAACCACACTCTAATAGATATTTTGCTTTCGGCTATTTGTTAGTTGCTAGGAAGGTTGTCTGGATACTGAATGTGTTCAAAAGTTGATAAAACAACTTGACTTGTCTATCACACAAAGATCTCATATTATAACCTGTAGTCATTGTTCAACGGTTTCTAAGCACTAAGAACAACAAACCGTAATAGTATAAATATAATCAAACTAGTGAAGTGTTCAAGGGTTTCTAAGTGTCAAGAACCATTAATTTGAATTATGCAATGTTGGCTAGTTGAATTGTTTATTAATTAAACAATCAAGTACCACATTAATTGTCAACCTGGGAAAGTCTTTTTATTCCAAAGGCTACTGCGTATTGTTTGTACTTAAATTCTAAAAGCATCAAGAGCTGTAGTATACTTAATTCTTGCGCTAAATTATCTCAGTGCTGATAAAATAAAAGGAATTAATTAAAATTACAGATCTGGAAAGCAAAGAGATGGATGCTCTATTGGCAGAGAATCAGGACCCTGTCCTCCAGATGAGGACGTTCAGCACCTGCCCCTGGAATCAGATTGCTAACACACACTGCACTCAGATTCACCGGTGAAATACACTTGCATAACTTCAAACAATTAAGGAAATAGAGTGCTAGCAAAACAGAATTACAAGAGGTAATGCTACAGAATCCAAACAAAGTATCTGCAGAAAGAAACTATCACACACTTACACACTTGACAGCAAAGTAAATGGGTGAATCTTGTGAGGAAGGTGGGCCCAGTCCCTCTCACAAGATTCCCCAGAACACGGAAAATAGCTTAAATGCTCAGAACGTTCTTCTATTCATCTGTCAAAGAATTGAGTACAATAAAGTTCAGACTTGCTGATATTCTCACAAATTCCTCTTACAGACTCCCCTCTGACTAATGTAGATGTCTCCTCTTTATAGAGGAGACATCTATTACAATAGATTGTTACGGTTCAATTGGTTAACCCGTTTAATCAAAAATAAGAATTACAGAGATGCTGTTGCAACAATATGATAATATCTTCTTTGTTTAGGTTCTGGCTGTTACACCGCTGGTAACCATCTTCGACCGTCTTCCTTGGGATACGCACATTCCTTTTGCCGTTTCCCCGTGCTATTCTGGTTTTGAGTCCTGGTAACTGTGTTCTACTTGCTTTGGACGATTGCTTGATCAGCCACGTCAGCGTTCCTCAGATAGTTGCCGTCGTTATTCCCAGCTGATGCAAAATACCCGCTTTAGATGATTTCTGTTGCTGACTGTATCAACTGCGTAGTTGCTGCTTCTGGTGTTGCAGCAACTGCGTAGTTGCTGTTTCTGGTGTTACAGCAACTATAGGTTATAATTCCTGCGGGCTTAAGACAATTACTTAGCAATTTAGTCAGCTTTCCCAAGATAATACAAAGGTACTTACGATATGCGTTGAACAATTAAACATATAGATATGCAGGAAGTTACTTCATACCTTGGGGTGATTAAGTCATTGTGTGGATCAAAGCTTATAACTTGTGACTGAAAAAGGATAATATTATGATGAATAATAAGGTCAAAATTGGTCAATTCTGGGTCCTAACATCCCCCCCAACTGAAGATATTGCATGTCCCCATGCAATGTTTTACTCTGAATCCGAGTCGGAGTACTGGGATGAACAATGTAAATTACTAAGACAATAACTGTAGGAGGTGACGTCGAACTTCTTTCTGAAACCACAGACAGTCTGTATCTGTCTCCATGCTACTGCCTCCTCCTTATTAGATAACCCAAACTGACCCTTATATTGTTCCCCTGATAACCATAGAAGTGGAAATTTAAACTTGTAGCCCATCCAGCTCTCAGCACAGTGTTGCATACATTTAATATAGAAAGGTACCGTTGTAAGTGCTACCTGTAAATTTGCTGGATTGTAAGGGTGATATTCTTTCCTTTCTTTGGAGCAATTTTCCCAAAACAAATTATTTGCTTTAACAGCCAAGGGTGCCTTGGTTTTCAAATAGTGCTGACAGTCCTTCAGGACTATTGCTTGCAATTGTCTGAGGTGATTTCTCATATCAGAATTCTTTATCAATGTTTGGTGCTGTACAATAAAAGTAGCTGCATTCTGTGGTTCAACCCTAATCCACGGAAGGCAATTTTGTTCATTATGTTGGGCTGAGATAAAGGCATTCTGCCATGTGAGCTGGTTGGCTAAAAAGGAAATGAAAGCTCTCAGCTGTATGTCACCAACCACAGGTAGCATATTCTTGTTCCTTTCTTCGGACACTGCTTCATTGTGTAGATAAAGCTCACATAGCAGATTTTGGTCATTTTTAGGTGCCTCTGCAAAAGTTTGCATAAACTGTTCTGCTGTAACCACTTGATGGGGTCTCCCTTCTCTTACAGCTTTTATCTGCAAGAACGTCAATCTCTCCCTTAAAAATGTTGCATAATTGAAAGATGGTTTCCTCATGGCCAATATTCTTTGAAATAATTCAAACATCTGGGACAGTCTGGTTTTTAACTCTGTGATTTCTTTATATTGAGCTCTGCATTGCTCAATTGCTTCCCAGTTCCTGTATGCGTGATTGAACCAGGTCCCTTTCTGCTGTTCAAATGCTTTGCCCTTTAACTGCTCATGCTCTTTGCACCATTTTCCTTTCAATGCCTGAAAGCTTTCTGTCTCTATACACGCATCATTGACAGAGGGAGATTCTGTTTGTGTATAAGCATCAGTAAGGATAATCTGTTCTGTTGTAGTAGGCTGGGATACTCCAACATCTTTTTCTTCGTTTGCAGCTAGTGTCTCTTCCTGTTGCTGTCCTGATTCACTGTGTTCTATGGTAATTTGGGTAGGCCGGGGTAGGTCTGTACCTTCTTGCTCATTTGTTGATTTCTGTGTAAAAACTTCCTCCATAATAATTTGGGTGGGCCGTGGTAGGTCTGTATTCTCCTCTTTACTCTCTGCTGGAGAACTTACTGGTTCTTGTGTGTCAGTAAGTTCTTTAATTTGATCTTCTTTCTCCTCCAGAGAGCCTGTTGGTTCTTGTGTAACAACAGGGTCTTCTGTCTGCATTTTCTCTTGAGAGCCTGTTGGTTCTTGTGTAACAACAGGGTCTTCTGTCTGCATTTTCTCTTGAGAGCCTATTGGTTCTTGTGTAACAACAGGCTCTTTCATTCTAGTAGAGGGTTGTAGTGTTTCTGTTTGTGCAACAGCAGGTCTTTTCGTGTCATATGCAACAGTGGCAGCTTCCTCCAGTGGCTCTGCCACTACCTTGTATCCTGCTTGAGTATATATTTCACCACAAGTGGCGCACATATACTCATCATCTTTACTTTTCTCTGCTGCAGAGGCCACTTGCGCTAAAACATGCAGGATGAACTCATTTTGATATGCTTCTTTAATCCTTATTATCTCCTCCTGATAATCCTAAATCTGTGATTTCAGGAATTCAATTTCTTCCTGCAAGGCAGGTATGGTGGGCTGATCTTGTGGGGCAGTAAGTTCCAGTGGAGGTAGAGGTTGTGCTTTATCATCTTGGTCAGTATTTCCCGTAGGTGGTTCTTGTGTGTCACCTGGGGAAGTGGCTGGTTCTTGTGTTGCAGCCATTCGGTCACTATTACCTTGGGTTTCGGCAGCTGGTTCTTGTGTGTCAGTTGCCTTAACATATGATGTCACGAAGCTATGAACGCTCTGCATCTCAACTTCCGAGGGAGAAGGGCTTTGGGGACGGGTACGGGTTTTTAGAGTAATGGATGGTAAACTAGGGGGGTTCGGAATTTTAGCTACTAACGATGACCGAGTTCTTCGTTTTGGTAGGAAAGCCGTAAATGCGGGAATTTTTCTCTTCAGATCAATTTCAGGGGGAGTAGCCGAAGCAGCAGATGTCTTAGCTGAAACCCTGGTTTTTCTTCTTTTTGGTGGGGTTTCCTTTGTCTGACGCTTCTTTCTCTTAAGTAGGGAAATGGGGATATTATCGTCAGAGTCATCAGTAGAAATGTGAAGTATGGGGGTGGAAGGATTGGCCTTTTCGGGGGATGGGGTTGTTTCTGCGGTTACTTCTACTGCTGCTTGTTCATTTTCAGCAGTTTGCGGAGATGTTTGATGGGCTTGTTCGGGGATGTGTTTTGCCTGCTGAAGATTTTGCAGAGGGATTTGCTCAGGCATGTCCTCTATTTGCTGAGGAGGTTCGTATTCTGGTTGTGGAATTTCAGCTTCCTGCTGGGGATGAATGGGGGGTGGAGGATTATTTAAGGCAAGGCCTCTATTAATGAGTAATTGGATTAACCGGTGATGTTTTAGGGACAGAAGTGGGCGCTTCGCGTTAACAGCATATCGTGACATGTTCTTAAGACAACCCAATAGATAATATGGCATATTTATCAACTGACCATTTCTCAAATGATTTAACAGTATGAAATTGTGCTGGTAAATTACCTGATAGCGGCCCTCGCACGTCAGATATTGCTTGACAAATTCGGCAATTCTTGGCCACGGTGGAGGTAACGACCGCAGTGCTACGCCTCTGCCCTTAGGTTCTATCTGCTCGCCTGGTCGTAAAAAATCCTGCTGCGCGTTGAGAATCAGATGCTTCCTGCTGAACCATTGTATGCCGTTAGCTGGTAGCCCAGTGGCTTGGGCTATCACTTCCTCTGTAACTGGGATTTGAACTCCCTGAACGACAGAGAATCCTTCTCTTAGGTTGCATGCAAATTCCAGGACTTGTTGCGTGTTAAAGTCCGGAAGTCTTCTTAAATATTCTATCCAGCCTGCTTGCAAGAATATCTGGTAAATGTCCGGATAGAGTTCAAGGACTGCTGTCGAAGCAGGTTCATATGTGATGAGAGGTCCTCCCATGGCTGTTGTTTCAGTGAATTTCCGAGTTCAGAGCCGAGCTTCCGATTTCAGTTCAGAGTAAAGCGTCGCAAATGGTAGCAAGCAGTGATAGGGTGACTTTTACATATTACCGGGAGAATTAAGGGTGGCGGCAGTTGGCGTGGTATATCATTATTGGAATTGCTTTGGTACTCCCCCCCTTCTACGTGTGAGCGATTTGATTGGAATAATAACTAATTGATAGTCCTATCAGCTTTCACCGCATTATTTATTATTTAATGTCCATTGATAAACGTGCGTACCTTGTATTTTACCTTTTTTTTATTGCTGCGTCAAAAAGTCTTATCTCGTCCTCCGCTGAGTCACCATGATTACCACGGATCTAAAAGTGTGGGAATATCGGTAATTTGTAATGATAATGACGGGAAGTGATAATCAGATGTTATAGTCATCATAAGAAGTGGTATCTTTTATCGAAATTTATTGCTTGGGGTTGCAGTGGTAAAACTGGTTTTCGTGAGTGAATTTAGCCGGGAAGGGTATTTCGTATCCGGGAAACGATATTGGAACACCAAGATTGGTGTTTAGTAACAGGGAATTACCGGAAAGAAAAAGTTTGTGAGGACGGGAAATGTACTAGAGTGATGGAAATCGGGCAATGATGTTGCACTCACGGAAATGATATTGCAGCATTGGGAATGGTGTTTTGGACAACAGGGGATGGTGTTGCAGCAACGGGAAATAATGTTGCGACAACGGGAATGGTGTTGCAGCAACGGGAGTGGTGTTGCAACAACGGGAGTGGTGTTGCAGCAACAGGGAATTCCACGTTCGCAAAATAATACCTTTGAAACTTTTGTTTTCCAGCTACCTCCCAAGCTAAAATCTGCAAAATACTGAAATATAATATCGCAATCCTTGACAGGATTTATTAGTTTCTTTTAAAAAAATAGAATATCTAACCTAAAAGAAATTGCATAAATAATAGAAATTCAAGTGCTTTGAGGGGTAGCAAGTTCCCCTGGAAATGAATACATTTTTATTGCCATGCAGGTGGCTTTAAAATCTTCCTTGGAAACCGGCTGCTGGTATAACCGAAGTCGGTAGCCATTTACTAACAGTGGTGTTCTGCTCCCATCAATTGTTACAAGTCTAACTGTCCCATTTGGAAAAACAGCGTCCACTTCATACGGTCCTAACCACCTTGTTCTTAACTTGCCCTGAAAATTCTCAAAACGAGAATCATAAAGTAGAGCCCAGTTACCTTTCTGGAACTACTTCTGCTTGATGGTTCTGTCATGCCATTTGCTTCTTTGTTGCTGTATCATCATTGTTTGATGGACGGCCTCCAGTCTTTTCTCGTCCAATTCCTGAAGCTGCTGCAACCTGGCTGTCTGTGCATCAGTTAGATCAAGGTTAACAGCTAAAGCAGTTCTCAAGGTTTTGATTTCAAATTCTACAGGGAAAATAGCATTCTTTCCAAAAACTAACTCATAGGGTGAAAAGCCTGTTGTGTTTCTCCAAGTAGTTCTATAGGCCCAAAAGGCTTCAGGTAGTCTCTGAAACCAGTCCCTTCTGTTCTCCTTTATTGTTTTTGTCAAGATGGCTTCAATGACCTTGTTGGTACTTTCCACTTGCCCATTTGCTTGGGGTGGTATGGTGTAGTCATTTTGTGCTTGATATGATATTTCTGGAGCATGTCTTTGAAGCCATGGGAATTAAAAGGAGGTCCTCCATCAGTGACTAATTCTCTGGGTAATCTGAATCTAACAAAGATTTCTTCAAATAAGAATGTTAGTATTGCTTCTTCATTAGCTTTAATGAGTGCTTTGGCCTCTACCCATTTAGTCATATAATCTGTGCATACTAATATGTACACTCTTTGATTAGTTGGAGGATTAATGGGACTTACAAAATCTAATGCCCATTTCTCAAAAGGTTCAAGAGTTACCTGGGGATTGAGTGGCATTTCATCTCTATGGTTAGGCTAGCCCATTCTTTGACAGTTGTCACATGCCTTCACATATTTTCTGGCATCTTTGAAAAGTGATGGCCAATAATACCCCATTCTAAGTACCTTGTGTGCTGTTCTTTTGTCTGCAAAGTGTCCTCCACAAGGGTCATCGTGACAAGCTTTTAGTATATCATAGATCTCGTCTTCCCCAACACATCTCCGGATTTCCTGATCTATCCCTGTATGGAACAGACATCCGCTTATCCAGCTGTACCTAGCGCTCTGCTGAATGATTTTCCTTTTTTCTTTGTGCGATAGGTGTGATGGTAATTTCCCTGCAACTAAATAGTTAGCAATCTCTGCATACCAAGGTGAGTGGGCAGAGACTGCAAATAGATACTCATCGGGGAAAGAATCATCTACTGGAATATTTTCATTAGTTTTCAACCGAGAAAGAAAGTCAGCAACTACATTTTCTTTTCCAGGTCTATCTACAATTGTGATATCAAATTCCTGCAGTAACAGTAACCATCTAGTGACTCGGGCATTTGTAACTGATCTATTCATTAAATATTTAATGGCCGAGTGGTCGGTATGCACAAAAGTAGTATAACCAGTGATGTAATGCCTAAATTTGTTGATAGCATAAATAACTGCTAGAAATTCTTTCTCGGTGACTGTATAATTAAGTTCTGCGGGAGTCATGTTTTTACTAATGAAGTAAATGGCATAGGGAAGACCATTTTCTTCCTGTCCCAGGACAGCTCCTATGGCAGTGTCTGAAGCATCAGAGGATATGTGAAAGGGGAGTGCCCAATCAGGTCCTCTTAAAATGGGAGCTATGGACAACTGATGTTTAAGCTGATCAAATTCTTTTTCACAGTCATCCGTCCACTTAAATTCAACATTTTTCGTTAATAACACAAACAGAGAGGAAGCTATCTTAGAAAAATCTTTGATAAATCTTCTGTAGTACCCTGCATGTCCTAAGAAGCTTCTTACTTCAGTCTGGGTTTTGGGAATAGGGAGGGTCAAAATTACCTATATTTTTGCAGGATCGACTTGAATTCCTAATAATGAAACATAATGGTCTAATACAATGCCTTCATTCATCATCATATGACATTTCTCAGTACTTAAGGCCAGATGTGCTTCAATACACCACTTAAGTACTTTTTCAAGATTCTGCAAAGCATCTTCAAAGGCAGTTCCATAGGGAGTGAAGTTGTCCATAAAAATCTCTAGAGAATCATTTACCATATCAGAAAAGATACCTATGACCGCTCTCTGAAATGTCGCTGGTGCATTACATAGACCAAATGGGAGAACCCTATAAGCAAAGGTCCCCTAAGGGCTAGTAAAAGTGGTTTTATCCTGGTCCTGGGGTGCAATCCTTATCTGA
>APFE031733009.1:0-14088 GCA_000404065.3 Pinus taeda
GGTTGGAGGAAGGAGGATGCTACTTCAGCAGAAGAAGTGGATGCCACTGTTTATCGATAGTTGGTGGGGTCGCTTATGTATCTGGTCAATACACGACCCAATATATGCTATGCTGTTAACCAACTTTCACAAGCTATGGTTAAGCCAACCAAGTTCTTCTGGAAGGCGGGCAAGCATGTATTGTGTCATTTGAGAGGCACATCGGGATATGTATTGTGGTACAGACAGGAGGATGAGGTGAAGCTATGTGGCTTCACGGATGTAGATTGGGCAGGAAGCCCAACGGATAGAAAGAGCACATCAGGAGGGGTCTTCAGTATCGGGTCAACAACAGTTTCTTGGTACAACAGGAAGCAGAGATCCGTGGCACTTAGTTCAGCAGAGGCCGAGTATATGGCAACAAGTTTGGCTGCATACGAGGCTATATGGATGAGGAAGATTCTGGTTGGTTTGTTCGGTTCTCATTTAGAGCCTATGTGATTTACTGTGATAACCAGAGTTGCATTAAACTCTCAGCAAATCCTGTATTTCATGATAGATCTAAGCATATTGACATCAGGTACCATCATATCAGAGATTGTGTGCAACGGAGAATCATGTTACTTTCATACATTCCAACAGAGGATTAGGATGCTGATATCTTGACAAAGGCGCTCACCAGGAGCAAATTTGAATACCACCGAGGCAGGATAGGGGTTGCTGATAATCCATATCTTGTTGAGAGGGAGTGTTGAGAATGCAACAAGATGATGGAGCTTAGTGGAAAGGATTCACCTTCACTAAGTGGGCCCGCAGGCAAATTATGGCACAAAGTCTATTTTTAGACTATGTCTATTTTTAGACATATGGATCATGTCTATGAGTTGCAGGATGCTGTTTATGGATGATTGGTCAAGTTGGAAAAAATAGGTGGACTTATATTTTTAGACAACAGCGGTGACACTGTCAAGTCTAAATATTGAGCAGTCAAATATTATTAGCTCATAATAATATTTAGACTATAAACTTTATCTTATTCTCTTGCAGAACCTCAGTTGGAGCTACAGATGTGGCACATGCAGCTGACAGAAGGAATCACGTGGTTAACTATGGGTTGACTGAGCTATTGCATGCAGGACTTCAGTTAGAACTCAATTGGTTGAGTTTAGTGGAGGTGGAGGTGGAGTTGATGGAGTTGTGTTCAGTTTGACTTGGTTGAACTAGTTGTATTTAGTCTAACTGGAAAATAGACTAAGTGATGAGTTGTGTGAATTAGTTATTAATTAATTCACTAATTATTAACTCATAATGCAACTGAATAATACATCAGTTAACTCAGTGCATGTACAGTTCAATGGAGACAGGTGTTAGAGATTGAGATTGCTATCAGTTGTGACTATAGTTGTGCATGAGATATTACACAATCAGTGGGATTGAATTATGCCAATGAGAATTGTGGCCAAGAACAAATGATTATAGCCTGTGCTCACGTGATTTCCAGTGTGAGTGATTTTCCAAGGTAAAAAGAACTTGGAACAAGTTTGGTTATCAATTATTGTTCTTGCAGGATTGTGCAGTGGAGGCAGGCAAGCAGCGGAGGAGATTTGGAGATCAGATCTGAGCTGTATTGTGTGTAACAGGTGGAGATAGTACTGAGTACTTGTGAGGAGTATTGTACTATGTTTGTTACATGTTCTTAATCATATAATATACAAATAGTTTGGGGTTTTAGCGAGATGCTTTCCCCGGGATACATACTGTGTTGATATATGTGTTTGATGCTTCTATGTGCACAGGTGTATGTTTCTGAATATTGCTAAATTGATGATCAACGTAGATGAGATTATGTATTATGCATGTATTCCGCAATAGTGTATAATCATGATAATCTCGGTTGAATAAGTGTCATATTATTCATAAATTTCTACAAGCTTTACAAAGGGCCAATGGGCGCATACCCGAAAACTTATGCATAAGAGCCCAAAAAATCTAAAGTCTGACATCGCATATCGACCACAGAGGTGGAGGGTTGCAAAAAGACCTGAGGCGGAGCCGATCCCCGATGCCGGTAAAGGTGATATCTTGAGTTTCGAACCAAGACTGTCCCATGGTGGAAAATATATAGGGGAGATTAATATATATGCAATGTTAAAAGGTTAAAGTATAAAGGGACCTTATCTCTTGGGAACCCTTCGCATCGCAAAAAGCCCAAGTCAGCGATCTGACATCGCCAACAACTTTCCTTTGATGCGATTGCTCGGGGATTACTTATCGCTCCATTTTGTGTTAAATGGCATCACTTTGTCTTCTTAAAGCGCCAATGTGATGCACCATTGAGTTCCAAAACCTTAAAGGGTTGTCAGGAGTAGAAAGACATATAGATCTGGAAATCCTTGTAATTTCGGTTGATTAGGCCAAGGCCCAACCGTTGATCCATAATACATTAAACGTTCTAGTTAAATATATATATATTATAATATATATATATATATATATATTATATATATATATATAATTTCCTGGTGTTATTCTTGCTGCTATCATAGCAGGTGGAAAAAAAAACCTTGTTACACATCCACTCCAAATATAATTTCCTTAGGTGTTATTCTTGCTGCTATCATAGTAGGTTGAAAAAAAATTCTGGTAGACTTCTATTCAATAAAGTAAAAACGGATATCTAATAGTAGATAGGTTGAAACAAAAAATTCTGCATCAATATATATGAAATAGTAAAGAAAGCCTTCCATAACCCAAATCATAATAAAAAAACAACTTTAAAACAAAGACTTTACTCGAGACTTCCATCATGAGTAGAAATAAACAAATGAGGTTCTTTGTTTGAATTTTTTTTGTTTGGAATAAAAGGGAAACATACACCCTGCAAAATACACTGTAGGAAAGAAGCCATGCCAACGACTTCATATTGTATACATTGATACTACACTTTACAACACCTATACAACTTTCACCCTAAATAATGAGATGCAGTTTGGCATCAAACATAGCCTTTGTGGTTGTTACAGTTTTCCCATTTCTTTCTTTGGGTCCTTGAAACCCCAAGTTAAGTTGGTAACAAAGAAATGCAGAAGAATGCATTTGCATGGGGAAAGGGCTGGTGAACCACTCCGAACCACCCCAACTGCTTGCAGCCCCACAATTATTTGCCGAATTTCCATCCAAAATTTGGAAAATGCACACAGAAAATATAAGAGCCAACTTTTTTTGTCACCATATTTTTGATACTAAAAATTGGGCAATGCCCTGATCTTACAAAATATATTAAATATATACTTAAAATGAATAAAGCTACATTTAATAATTCATAACAAAATTTGAAATCATCTCCCACCCCTGTATAAACACTTTTAGTAGCCATTTCATCTCCAACCTTCCCTTGGACATGACAGATTCAACCCATTTCCTTACATGTTGGACAATAGTTTAAATTGGGTCTTTGACAGCTGCACCCAAATGTATAAGGTTTTAATTGAATTCCATCAGCCCTGTTGGTCCTAAGGGCAACAATGATTCCAAATTTCCAATCCATTGCGTTATTGACTTTTCACTGGAAATTTTATTTTTCCATTGTACTATTGACTTTTCACTGGAATGTTTTTTTTTTTTTTTCATTTCACTATTGAATTTTCACCGGAAAATTTATTTTCTAAAGAAGGGCAATAAATATAGGGCCAGCGTGTGAAAATCCAAGTTGCACTGCACCATTGGTGGTTGAATTTGAAGGGGCTCCAGTTCTGGTGTTGGTGACGTTGGCCAAAGTCCCATTTGCACCAATGCTGTAACCAATTCTTCAAACAACAAGCTGAGTTTCCTCTCTAAATAAAATTGTAAAAGCAAAATTAATTTTCATGTTGGATCTTATTTTATGAAACTAGAGAAATGAAGGACAACAACTACCAAAGTAGTAAAGGTCTACCATACTGGACAAATGGCAATTACAAAAAGGCCCAAAAATGATCAATACCAAAACTTTCAATCAAATTTAATCTCAGAAAAGTTGATACCTTCCAGGATAAATGCATGAGACATGACCTGCAAAACATACAAATAGAGTATATCAATTAATCTTTGATTGTTTGCTTTGAAGGCTTGGTTGGAGAAAGCAAAGAGATCACAAGAAATGCCATGCAGGTAGGTAGTCCATTTTGTTTTGAAATTATCTGATATGTATCATATATATATATATATATATATATATATAATATATATACATAAACAATACATGGAAAGTAAATAAGCCATGACCTGCAAAACATACAAACATAGTATATCAATTAATCTTTGATTGTTTGCGTTGAAGGCTTGGTTGGAGAAAGCAAAGAGATTACAAGAAATGCCATGCAGGTAGGTAGTGCAAAACATACAAACAAAGTATATCAATCAATCTTTGATTGTTTGCTTTGAAGGCTTGGTTGGAGAAAGCAAAGAGATCACACGAAATGCCATGCAGGTAGGTAGTCCGTTTTGTTTTCAAACTATCTGATATGTATCATATAAAACAAATATAAACAATACATGGAAAGCAATTTGCTTCAATGGAAAGTAAACAATTGAAAAAACTCAGATATGAGATTACACATAAAGTTAAACAAATTAAAGAAATGAATTTGTTGGATAACTCCATAGCATACTTAAAAACCATCTATGTTCAACTAATGAAATTATTATTAACATTACACATAAAGTTAAACAAATTAAAGAAACTTAAAAACTGGAAAGTAAACAATCAAAAAAATCAGATATGCAATTACACATAAAGTTAAACAAATTAAAGAAATGAACTCGTTGGATAACTCCATAGCATACTTAAAAACCATCTATGTTTAGCTAATGAAATTATTATTAACATTCCACAAAGTTAAACAAATTAAAGAAATGAGCTCGTTGGATAACTCCATAGCATACTTAAAAACCATCTATATTCAATTAATGAAATCATTATTAACATATATTTATCTTAATCCTCGATCTATTAAGTGCCTAGAAAAATTAAAATAACTAATGAAATTATTATTAACATATATTTATCACCCTCGATCTATTAAGTGCCAGAAAGATTAAAATAATTGAGTACAAACCTATATATACTCTTGATTTATAAAAATGCCAAATAAATTAAATAATTAAGTACAAATCTCTCCACGCTTAAAAGTATATATATATATATATATATAAAGTTTTCATTTCCCTATATTCCACCATATATATATATATATAAAGTTTTCATTTCCCTATATTCCACCATTAAGTAGATTGAGGAATCAAAAACTTCAATCCAGACCTCTTTGCACTCAAAAGATTCAGTGTGTGTATCTAATTAGTTTGCTTTTATCATTAGTCCTGTATATATAATCAGTCCGGTTTGCACTCAGTCCGGTTTGCACTGAGAGCGCATCTAGCTTCTCTCAGTGCAAACAGGAGCATATGACTAGCAGACTTAACCAGGAATGTTTCTCTACAGAACAACACTAGGTTCTGCGCTATATTTTCAAGGATTGGAAAAAGTAAGTTACTTGGGTCAGTAGTGGTTATGGTAGTCACACCGTTAAAGTCACAAGATCGGGCTGCCATGCCTGTCTTGTGGAAGTAGTAGCTATCTAAGGCATAGGAAGCATGCTGTTGAACATTATCAGGATCGTAGCAGGGCTGACCCTGCAACAAAGCAGAGCAATCAACTTGGCCAGGACTGCAAGCCCAATCCAAAGCAGCTTGGAGAAGTTTAGGGTCAGCCCCGTCCATTGATATGCAATAAGTCTGATTGGCAGTGTCATTAGCAAGAACTGCACCAACATCTGTTAAATGTACTGTGTACACTGGAGATTTATCGGAATCTAAGAGTCCCCAATTATGCTCAGAAATAGGACATGATCTCAGATCCTCGTTGAATAATTCATAAATGTATGTATTGACTGGAATGCCAGGATAATTAGGAGTTCCTGTGTTGTTGACGACATGCCTAACTAGATTATTGTTGTAAGTGTCACCATTGTCATTTGTGGCAGCAGGTTCACTCTGGTCACCTTTTTAGGGCCATCCTATCTCAGACACCACCACTGGAATGTTTGTGAAATTCAAGTCGGGCATGTCGAAGCATGCAGCATCAATCATGGCATCAAAACCATTGGTGTAATGTAGCATTGTGTTGGCATCCACTGCCTCTTTGTTGGGGGGAGGGGGCGGAAAAGGGCGTAGTCCAATCCCACCACTCCATTGCTTTGCGTGTACACATAACAGGGATAGGCGTTGAGCATAAGAAAAGAATCAATTTTCTGCACAAAATCTAGCATGGGCACAAGAATTGACTTAACGCTTCCATTGAAGGGCTTGAGAGGGTGTGGAAGGAATCCAAGAAAATTCTTTAAAAGATTTAAATCAAACCAACAATGAAGAATTTCAGGTTGATCCTGAAAATAATGTTGACCAGGAAATACCAAACCGAGCCTGAAATTGCTAGTAATTGCATGCTTACTGAAAATAATTCAATGGTGACTGCTTTATTTATCGACGAGCCTAGTAAAGTTGACTAATCTGTAGATAGTTTTCCTGCTTCTGAAGGTCCAGCAAAAGCTGACACTAGGGTTTCTCAAATTAGTGTGACCGAAGACAAAGAAACACATCCACAAACCCATAGATCATCTTGTGTTGGTCCCGTAGGTTTAAATGAGTTTAAGAAGAAATATAGTGATGAAAGGTTCAATCTACCAATAATCAATTTGGAATCATCACCCATACGAATGAACCTGTTGGAAGTGAATACAATTATGATGTTGCTACTTCCCACTATAAACAAGTAAAGGGTTTTCGAAATATCCTTGACAAAGACAAGAATAAGTACCTTCGGAATCCCTGTAGTGGAGAAGAAAAAATCATTGTTATAGAGCTTCAGTACCAATTGCTCATTTCGAGCATTATTCATATGAGGATTTTGGGCTTTTTAGTAGTTTAGTTTACCCTACAGATGATCAGGTTCTTCTTGGGAATTTTACTGCTGGAAACGTTACGCTTTTTCAAAGGTTATCTCTTCAAGAGTCTAAATGGGCATGATATTTGAAGTTGCGATTCTTTAGCTACTATGGTTCTAAATTTTTTTTGCACTCTATTGTGGAAGTTTATAAAGTTGATGCTATTGAGCGTATGATTGAAGACCATAAATGGGCACCTTATTTGAAGTTGCGATTCCGAAGCCATTATGGTTCTGAATTTTTTTTGCACTCCAATCACTGTGGAAGTTTATTAAGTGTAGGCTTGAAGACTTGATTGCAGTTGGAGGGCATGGTTTGAGAAATACCGATTTCTCTGGTGAGCCATCATCAATTCATACAATAGGAGCAGTTCCTTTGCCAAATCTTCATTTGTTTTTTGATGGTGAGGAAAATATGGAGGTTTGCAAGAAAAAACATCATTTGAGAAGTACTGATTTCTCTAGTGAGCCATCATCAATCCATGCAATAGGAGCAATTCCTTTGCTAGATGAGAAGGGCTCAAATGGAAAGTGCTCAAACAACATTGATGAGCCTCGTTTATTTTTTGATGGTAAGGAACGATAGGGAGGTTTACAAGAAAAAATAAACAGAAATATATTCCCAAGTTAAGAGTAGATGCTTCTAAAGCAAGTTCCCCTGATCCCACAATAGAAATTATCCAACAGCAGGGCGGAAGAATGTCAGGAGACACTGTTCTGAAGATTTTGATGAAGAAAGTGAGATCACTTGAATTGAATCTTTCTGTTTTAGAGAGATACCTGGAACAGTTGACTTTTCGACAGACCTCAAGTCAAAAAGTGATATGCCCAAGTTAAGAGAACATGCTTCTAAGGTAAGTTCCCTTGATCCCACAATAGAAATTATCCAACAGCAGGGTGGAAGGATGGCAGGAGACACTATTCACAAGATTTTAATGCAGAAAGTGAGATCACTTGAATTGAATCTTTCTGTTTTAGAGAGATACCTAGAAGGGTTTACTTTTCGATAGGATGATCTCTGATCTGATCTTAACAAGGAACTAGGAAAAAACATACTGTATTTACGTCAAATCAAGACAGAGTTAAACCATTTGCAAATATAGGTCTTGGAGATCGACAATTTTAAATAAGCTGGATCAATTGGCATGGTCAACAACTTCCTTAGCAGCAATAAAAAGACTTGCTTATGTGACAAAGGGTGCAGCAACAACAGAAAGACTTGCTTAGGTGACAGATGGAGCACCAACAGTAGGACTTGCTTATGTGATAAAGGGAGCTGTAGTGGCAGAAGGATTTTCTTTTGTGATCGAGGGAGCAGAAAGAACTACCGTAGGAAGACAAGCTTCACAGCCAGAGGGAGTCGGCCTTTGAGATTGAAATGAAGGATTCTGGAAGATACATTGTTTTTTGGGATTAGAGATTCAGATTTGGTGGATCCCATGATTTATAAGCTATTGATTGGATCCTTAACAACAAGCCAGATATTTGTTTTGCAGTGAGCACCATGAACCAGTTTATGTTTGAACTTTGAGCAAAGACATACATAGTGGATGGCAACAAAGCATGTGGTACTTGTGTTGTATAGTTGAATCAGAATGTGGTCTCAGGAGGTGAAGTGAGGCTACAGGAATATATAGATCCAAGCAGGAGGCAGAATATATCATAGCCAATATCGCAAGTCATGAAGTAGTGTGGCTTCAAAATCCAGAAGGACATGGCCAGGCCGCTTCATCGGATACATGATGCAGAGAGGAGCAGTAGAGTTCTAGTACATATCCACAAATGAGTAGATTGTGGACATACTTCAAAGACGAGCTTAGTATGATGTTGAAAGACTCCTTCATTGCAAGGGAATGATGAAGTATTTGCAAGATTGGGCAGACCATCTTTTGAAGCCACAGAAGACTTTGGCTGGATCATAAAGAACTTTGACAAGGGGAGATAGATACATTCACCTTTGAAGCTAGGACTTGGCTAGGTCACATAGGACTTTAACTAGAAAGGTGAACGGTCCAAGGCAATTATAGCGGAAATTATAAAATACTCTCACCTGAGAAGCTAGAAGGACTTAGCTGGGTCATAAAAGACTTTGACTAGAGATGAATGACCCAGAGAAAGTATAGGATTGAACATATCTTCTCCCAAGAAGCCAGAAGGATGTTGACCATACGAGAATGATACATTTGCCTAAGGAGCCATAAAGGACTTTGGCCAAATGCCCTCAATACTTACACTGCCCTCTCTAGGATAGAGTTATCTTATAGACATGCACCAACATGGCAAGCTCATGAACTTTTGTTAGGGTTTCAAGTTGATTGTTGGTGTGAGTAGAAAGAGAATGCAAAAGCTTGGTTGACAGAAACCTTAGACTAGCTGAGTTGGTGGAAAGAGGAAGGTTTTATCACCTATGTGAACATACAGTAACTTCAAATTCAATAGAAGATTCAACTTGCTCAAAATTTTAGCAAAAGAAGAACTAGAGAAGGCAGCAAGGAGATAATTTTGAATACAGAATTGATCAGTATAAGGTATGGTAGTCAGGGTCCAAATGCAAGCAATCAAAGTCTTTTTCAATATGTATGGAGCTTTTCAAAATTTGATGACAACCTAACAAATGGACTGTCAAGAAAACGAGGGTCTCCCATGCATTGTATGGAGCAATCCTATGTGATTTTTGGTTTTATCCCAAACGAGAGGCAACCCTTGTATTTGTTCATAACACATCTTTTGATGACAGTGAAAGAAAGATGAGGTGGTAAATTTGGCAAAAAGTCTTTTCAACTCAATCCATCACAATATGAGTGAATGGAACATCGAGGAGGAAGGCACCCCTGCCTTATTCAAATTATTAACTTTAGAGGGATTACAATCATTTGGGCTATTGCAGAGTAATTAACCAATCTTATCACATTAACAACTACTATCTTGCATGCCTAACAACAACATTTTTATTGTAAGAGTAAGCAACATGGCATCACAAAAGCAATTGTCATTTTTATCTATCAATTTTATAACCACGACCAGTCTAGACATCAAGGTCTCCCCGAAACTTTGTCCCAAAGGTGTATCATGAGGTAAAAACCCCCCTCCTAATAATGAATTCTTTGATTCTAAATGTCAAATTTATGTAGTTGGTTCAGGTTGGGTTCATTCTAAACTAGATCCGATTTGAGTGGTGTGCGAGCCACAAGGTTGGCACTAAACCAATTCCCACAATCTAGCCAAATGTTTCTTCTTGTTTCAATTCAGTGAACTAGCCCATCTACATGAAATCATGCCTTCTGGTCCTTGGATTTGTAAAAATACCTTGGTAGCTTCTTCTAGTGGATCTATTATTTCTCATCAACTAAAAACACTTCTCAACTATCATGTCTAGTCTAGGAGGAAATCCATGGCCTCCCAATGCAATTCTGGCCATCCTTGGAGTGGATTACAGCCCCTCTAGAAGCCTAAGAAATTTGTTCACCCTAAACCTCAATCTAGATTTTAATTAGTGTTAAATAGTTTAAAGACCTCCAAGAATTATATTTTTAATCACTGGTAATCAGATCCACCACCAAACTGTTTGCTACATCAACTTTCCCAACACCTAGTTTAATTGTCACTCATGACCTTGGCAGACCGAAAGGTGGTTCCACCCATTCAAACCCCTGCTACCAAAGCTCCTTGGGCAATGAATGCATATGTAGGCATCTGGACCTAGTTGGTTATCATCTTAGGTAGACAATAAAGCACATTTTGGCACCATGGTTTAGGGAAGCAGTGGGTGAATATGAATAACATACACTCGTCCCCCATTCCCCTAGCTAAGGAAAGTGAAGCAGTTTATGATGTCAAGGAATACCAAAAGCAATCACAAGTGACTCAAAGATTTGGGCCCTATAAGTATTTCCTTCCATACTCTCCTAGACCTTAAGGATATTGATGTGGAGATCCAATATGTCATAGGTTTTAATTGAAAGTGACCTCATGGAATGTCCTAGGGCTTAAATGATCCTAGAAGAAGATACATTATTTTCCAGGTGTTGACATCTTGAGGTGGGACAAATAGTCTATTTTTGCAAGAAGTAAAAAACTGTAGGCTAGAAACTTCGCACTACCCTTTCAATAATTTAGTCAAGGGGCTAAGCACTTATATATCATTTTGAGGGGAAAGGCAACATAGCTATTATAGTATCTCCATAGTTTTCCAACATTGCTGATGACTAGGGATCTAGCCAATTGTAGAGAATTATCTAGATTTTACTCAATTTGCAAGACCAATTCCCATGAATGATGTTGTGGCTTATAGAAACTGAGCACAAATTTGACCGAGTTGGAGAATTTCATATCAAACTAGCCAATCTAGTATGATACTAAACTAGTCCCCTGAGCCGGTTTGGAGGCTGAGTTAATAACGTAATACCATTAGACGTTAAATTTTTCATCTCAACCAAGTTCAAGTCTAAGTTGACCAATTTTTTATATCATGATTGGAATTATCACTGATTAGAATTCCATCTCTCTACTCAATACATCTTATAAAATCTACCCAAAGCCTCAACCTGAAATATCAAATCCATTCTGCCCAAGGTTGTTTCCGTGAACAAACTAGTTTCATTTGGGGAAGATATATTCTAGACAATATTGTTGCACTAAAGGAGCACAAACAGTTGGCCAAGTTGTCCATTCTTGATGCCTTGTTCATAAAAAATGATTTTGAGAAATAATACAATTGAGCTAAGTGGCCCTTCATCCTCGAAATTATTCATACTCTACGTTTTGGCCTAGAATTTAGCACTATTATTGACACCCTATTTGTAGATGCCACAACTAGTCTTCTTATTAAGAAATGCTCTTAAAAGGAGGTTAAGGTTTCTACATCAATCCAACAAGTGTGCCCCACATTCCAACCTTATATGTGTTGGAAAATAAAGCTCTTGGCCACTTAATCACTTAATCAAAGCCAAATGTGGGGCACTTGGTTAATCATCATTTTCCTAATGACTCTTTCCTTATGATCTCCAACCACCGTACATGCTAGACTCAAAGATGTGAGTGTCTAGACACCTTTTTCACAACCTCAAGGTTGAACATTCATTAGGCTAAAACTCAACATTATAGATAGATTTGATAGCCTACGCCAATTTAATTGGCCTCCCATAACTTGTTGGTTCATCTAGGCCGAATATTCAATATTTTGGGAAGACCACTTTACTTCCAAGCTACCGCTAAGGACCTCTAGGAAGTGGTTGTTCAACAAATGAAGAAGAAGATAGATAAATGGAATGTGTGGAGATAGACGATAGATAACTAAGCACTTAGCTCTAAAAACCAAATTCCAAGTTTCCACATATGTCTTGGCAATGACATATGTTTATTACTCCTCTTATTGGGTCCCCACTAAAAAGGCCTCTCATGCTTAAAAAAGACCCAAGGAAATTTTCTTTGGGCCAACATTAACAAGGAACAATTCCACCAAGCTAATTGGGAACTCTACTTTAACCCAAGAAATTATGGTTCCTAGGCATTATTCAAATCGAGATTCCAAAGCAAAAATAATGTGCAAAATGTGAGGTTCAAACTAGGGAAAGGAATGACGCTTAGAAAGCTCTTCTAAGGCATTGAATTCGATAGGGATTGCTACTTGGGAAACCGACATTTCTTTGCAAACCTTTATGCTCACTCCTTTTCATGCCAAGATCATTGGTTTCTTTTATTTTTCAAAGCATCCATAAGGATTGTGAAGCCATAAAACCATACCTTTCTTGAAAGGAGGTGTCTCTCTACCCCGCTATAATTCAATATGCATGTTGGTTGATAATTGTCTCTATTTCTTTGTCAAAGGAAGCCAATGGCAAAATCATCTTTGCTTTCATCCTTAAGGTTCTTCAATCATGGCATTCAATATACTAATGATTTCTAGGATGGCCCCTCCAAAATCTTGGTTCTCCTAAACCAAGGTTGAAAGGAAATTTGCTTTGGCGAATTTTGCCAAAATTATATTGCATCTAATCAAGGGGATCATTCTTGCAATATTATTGGCAAAGATCGGTATCTTTGCTCCATGAGCTCAATAATGGGACTGGCATTGAAGAAAGGCCACCACCTTTATGAAATACAAGTCAACGATGATTACAAAGGTCTATCCTCCAAGGCTTTTCTTTAAAGGAAAATAAAGAAGCCCAAATACAAAAATTTGTTATTTCAACTTCATAATATTAAAAAGTTACTAATGAAGCCAGAAAGGAATTCTTTCCCTAATGCCTAGCTATAGGAGGAGTCCCTTTAAATAAGAGACTAGGTTACCTAGGCATGTTTGTTAAAATTGGAAACTAGGGCCAAACTCCATGTGGGTCATCTTATTAATGGAAGCTGATATTTTTCTTGGATCCCTCTCATTGAGAGGTGTAGGATTGATCTAAAGATCACCCGATTCTGATAAGTATTCATGGAGATATGAATTTATTTGGGTTATGGGACAATTTGCCAAGCTCTTGTGATATTGATATGGGATCAATAAAACTGACTTTGGGCCAGTAAGAGTGATGTGACACACTCTCTTCAGATGAAATTGACTTTGGGTCAGTAGAGAATGGTATGAGACATTCTCGATCAATTCTTCTTCTTCATGGTTCAGCAGAGCAAAGCTCAGCAGAGCAGAGCAGTGTAGGGCACCGATGGCAGAGATAGTACAATGGGACATATGGATCAGTGGATGGAGTTCTCCCTAGTTGAGAGGGAGTGTTAACATTGAAAACTAGGGCCAAAATCCATGTGGGTCATCATATTAATGGAATCTGATATTTTTCTTGGATCCCTCTCATCGAGAGGTGTAGGATTGATCTAAAGATCATCTGATTCCGATAAGTATTCATGGAGATATGAATTTATTTGTGTTATGGGACAATTCGCCAAGGTCAACCAGCAACCAAATAAACCCCACTTGTGCTCAACGTTTTAGTATAAATAGAGGTGGCCTTCAAGTCATTTCAACACACTTGGGAACTCTTCCTCTCTACTTGCCTTTAGGTTTTAGTAGGAGGAGAGATCATAAGGGATAACGCTGCCCTAATCCACAAGGCAGAAGCCAGAACTGTCGAAATAGCTGGGAAAGCTGATGTAGAGGGCAGAAGTCGGAACAGCTGGAA
>APFE031733009.1:23802-49862 GCA_000404065.3 Pinus taeda
GACTCTCTTCTGTTTTCCATAAACACAATTCTCATAGAATTTTAAATCAACATGCTTCAAACCTGGCAACAAATTTCTTGAGTGAAGAATTTGCATCCCCTTCTCACTCATGTGCCCGAGCCTATGATGCCACAACGTTGTATCTTCTCCTGTAGAGGTTAAAGCATTAACATAATTAGAAATACCATTGCATAAATACAATGTACCAACCTTTCCTCCTTTCGCTATTACCAGGGATCCTTTAGTGACCTTCCAGGTTTTATCTGTGAAAGTAGTTATGCAACCTTCACATCCCAACTGCCCTGTTGAAATCAGATTTTTCTTCAGATTTGGAAAATGCCTTACCTCTTTTAATAGCCACTGATTTCCATTTTGTTGTTTTATGAAAACTGTACCCATTCCAATGACTTTACAGGGTTTATCATCTTTCAATCGAACCTGTCCAAAATCTCCTTGAACATAATCATGAAAATGTTTCTTATCAGGTGTGGCATGGAATGAGGCCCCTACATCTACCACCCAGGTATCAATAATATTTTATAAAGAAAGAATCAAAGCATTTTGCAACACATCACCTGCTACATTTGCTTCATGATTAGTTTCTTGCTGCGCGTCTCCTTCTTTTCCCTTTCAAGACTTGCAGTCTTTCTTCATGTGTCCTTTCTTCCCGCATTTCCAGCACACTATCCCCGATCTGGACTTGGATATGCCCTTTCTTAACTTACTGCGATATCCTGGGCTCTTTCCTCTTTCCATTTTTCTTCCCCTAGTCTCTGCAGTCAAAGCATTACCTGATGTCTCACCGGAGCTTTTCCGTCGCATTTCCTCACTAAGGATTGCATCGACAACATCATCAAACTTTAAAGTAATAGATCCAAAGACAGAGTTACTAATGGCCATAACTAAACCATTCCAACTTTCTGGAAATGAGCACAGAAATAACAGATCCCTAACTTCATCATCAAAAGTTACCCCTACAGAACTTAACTAACTTGTAACTGTATTAAAATCATTTAATGATCAGCAATAGATCCACCTTCTGACATCTTCATGTTAAATAAATGATTCATAAGAAATACCTTATTTGAGGCCGAGGGTTTTTCATATATTTTGGCCAATGCCGACATTAAACCCTCTGTTGTCGTTTCCTTTGAAATATTAAATGCTACCAACGCCGCTAGGCACAACCGTATTGTTCCAAGTGCCTTTTTGTCGAGAATATCCCATTTTGTGTCTGTCATGCTTGTCGGCTTCTTTGTCTTTCTGCTCAATGGTAGGTACAGATCTCTTTGATACAGATAATCTTCCATCTGCATCTTCCACAGCTGGTGTTTTTGGCCATTGAATTATTCGACCCTAAACCTAACATCTTTTGCCATTGCTCCCACTCGAACCAGGAACCCTTCTCTCCTACGAGTTTATCAGCCAAATAGACCTTCGGATCTAATACCAGTTGTTAGAAAATTATATATTACAGAGCAATGGAACACATAAAATATTGCAGAAATATAAACACAAAAAACACATAAAACAAGAGAGACACAGATATACGTGGTTCACCCGTGGTGGCCTAGGTGGCGAAGATGGTAGCACATCGAACTATTTGGCTGTTGTAAGGGGTCGTTAGCTGCCGATAAAAGACAATCAAGGAGAAAAAGTTCTCCTATGGGTGTCACCCACAAGGTGGTGGGTAATAGGAGACACTTAAGACAAAAACAATACAAACACCTCAAGATACTATGGCACGTAGCTGTGAGTAGAATGAGCAAGCCAAGCAGGAAGAGCAAGACAAGGGGAAGAATTTTCCTTTCTCTCAGGCTCACACTTCTAGTACACGGAGGAACAAGACCAAGTGGGCAAAGAAGACATTGAGAGATGCTTAGGAGTACGTGGGTACTCCTAGATATTTAGCCAAACAATGCAGGGCACCATAACAATATTCAGGCTCTATGACTTTGATGAGTGAGCTGATTGAGGCTGAGCTTTCCAGCTCCCAAGAAGCTTCTAAGAATTAGGTGTGGATGGATGCTATGGTGGAAGAGTATTTTGCCATAATGAAGAACAATGTGTGGGAGGTTGTGCCATGAACACATGCAAAGCTGTGGTTGGTGGTTGGCTTTAGATGGGTCTACAAGATTAAGCACACTATAGATGGTAGAGTGTATAGTTCAAGGATTGATTTGAGGTTAAGGGGTTTTCATAGAAAGAAGGGATTGACTATGATGAGACCTTTGCCCCAATTGCAAAATACTCATCCATCAGGGCAATAATTTCTATTGCAGCACAGATGGGTTGGAGGATTCACCAGATGGATGTAAAGACAACCTTCCTTAATGGTGTGGTTGTGGAAGAGATTTATATTGAATAACCAGAGGAGTTTGAAGTGCACGGGAGGGATTCCCATGTGTGCAGATTGAAGAGAGCATTGTATGGACTCAAATAGGCTTTCAGGGTCTAGCATGTCAAGATTAATAGCTACTTGCAGGGCATGGGCTTCAGCAAGAGTGAGGTGGATCCAAACCTGTATTACATTTAGGTCAAGGGTGAGCCTCTCATTTTGGTGTTGTATGTGGATGAATTATTTCTCACGGTTTGCGAAAGGATCATAGAAGAATGTAAGAGGGACCTGAGAGTAGAGTTCGAAGGAAGGAGAGATCTTCCTTGGGTAGGGGAAGTATAGAGTTGATATCCTGAAGCGATTTAGGATGATGGAATGTAGACCCATGTCTACACCACTAGTGACCGATTGGAAGAAGATTGATGCTTTCAGATCAGAGGTAGTGGACCCTACATTATATATCTATCTAATTGGCTCTCTCATGTACTTCGTCAATACCAGACCAAACATTTGTTTCGCAGTCAATACACTTAGTCAATTCATGGTAGAGCCAAAGCGAATCCACTAGGTGGTTGAAAAACATCTGTTGAGATATCTTTGAGGTACAGTTGATTATGGACTGAGATATACTTAGATGGATGGAGTGAAGCTAGAGGGGTACATCAATGTTGATTGGGCATGTAGTACAAGTGACGGAGATAACACTTATGGGTGTTATTTTAGCGTGGGATCAAGAGTAGTTTCCTAATTCAGTAAGAAGCAAAAGTTAGTTCCACTAAGTTCTTGTTGAGGCTGAGTACGTGGTTGCTAGCTTGGCAACTTGTGAGGCAATCTGGCTTTGGAAGATTCTCGTGGGGTTATTTGATCAGAAAATGGAGTTGACTATGATTCACTGTAACAATCAGAGTTATATGAAACTCTCAAAGCATACGGTGTTCCATGACAAGTCGAAACACATTCAGATCAGGTACCACTTCATTTGAGATTGTGTATAGAAGGGGACAAAAAGGCTACAATATGTACCTAATACCTAGAGATGAGCAGGTAGCAGACATTATGACCAAGGCTTTGCTGAAGGACAAATTTGTATTTTTTCAGAGATAAGCTGGGGGTGGTGTAAAATACCTTCCTTCCTAAGAGGGAGTGTTGAAAATGTAGCTTGGAAGGTGATTTTACAATGGTTAAGTGTCGTGACATGCAATGCATCACCAAAATTCTCTTGCAACATAATTAGGTAAATATTTCCTAAGTTCAGACCTTGGGGCATAGAATGAATAATTTAATTTTTTATTTTATTGGCCATTCTTTTATAAAACTAAAAGGTCAATGAATGATTATTTTGTGACTGCTGATCTCAAGTGTGGAGATGCAATATTAGCCCTCCATCACTTTGGAGATTAGGTTAGAAAATTATAAAAGAGGGAAATGGGTTGTTGGAGAGTTAGTTCGATTTGGCACAAGAGCTAAGAATTCAACAGAGATAGGAAGTCGAAGTTATATCAAACTATGATCAGCACAGAGACAAATTTCAGGGTGGTGAGTAGGTTGAGGAGGTGGAATTATGGAGGTCGTATAGGTCAATTTATAGGAGTAGAAATAGATCGATTTGACAAGGTCGAGTTGGGAAAATTGATTGTGTTGAAGGGTCTGAGTTGCTGAGCCAATTTGACTAGGCTATAAGAGCTAGTTTTCAGCAAGCAATATAGATCGATTTGGCCAAGCTATACAATATGAATTCTATTGGGCCATACAACAAATTTTCTATGTAGAAGGGTCGGAAATTTCTAAGTAAATTATTGTTGTAAATTCCTAAGAAAATATTTGTTGTAATCAATTTTTTGAGGTTGAATAAAGAGTAAAAATTTGTTGGTTTTCCGCACATTAGTGTTTCCAGGCTTAAAGCTATGTCAAATATTTTTATTTTCCTAGTTTACTCTTTTTTTATTCTGTTGTGCATATTGAGTTAGGAACCTAGATTATTTCTTGTTATAAAATTTTAGATTCGAGGAAATTAATTTTATTTTGTTTTATTGAACATTAAATCTAATATGGGTTCAAGAAAACTAACATCTCTCATGAACCTATCTCCTTGGCTAGTGGTGGTGCCTATTGTGATGGAAACGTTTTTGGAAACTTGCAAAACTAGGTCACCTTGGAAGGCTAGGTGCATTGGCAAGGTCAGGTGGCACCCGACTCATTATGCACAAAGATATATGCAACATTCCAAAAACTATGTAAATGTTTCATATCAAGTCTCTCTTTTTGTATTTGTGCTATGGTCTACAGTAACAAGTTGGTACATTGTCATCATATCGAGAAAATTTGCGTGATGAGAAGTTTGCATTAAATAACTTAACGTTTCTTTTCTTCCAAAGGCAATAAAATATCATAGCTTTAATAATCATCCATGGAACTAGAATTCAATGGCTTAGGTTAGGTGATCTCTAAGAATAGTAGCCTGTCATGAGATGGAGGCTGGGATGTATCATTGATAAAAGGGCCTGTGCCCTAGCCCACACATCCTTGGCTAGAGGAGAACTACAAGGCTCTCAGGTATACATAGTCCTTCCCGGGATTGGACGATGAGACCTATGGGGACCAAACCTAACCACTAGATCACATCCTCAAGACTTGATATTTTTGCTTACTTGTCATGGACACATCTGGACATGGATTAGTAGGGGGATTTGGTGGAAAAAATGGGTTTTATGTACTCTTGTCCCCTCATCCAATTTGGTGGTTAACTTTCTATCCTAGTCTTATGGATCTTCTTTATTGGCTACAACTTAAAAGTGTCACTACATGGGAAACCCCGATTTTGGTTGTGTGGTCCACAAGGGGTTGACCTCCCCCTCCCCTTGTCCACATTTTGGGTCGGGCCTGTGACGATGCTCCGAGGTTGATGCAACTAAAAAGAAAGTTAAAATCCTAATTTTTCCATTCTCAACAGCAAATGTACCATAAAATGCAAAACATGACCGATACATACAAATTTATCACGTGGGAAAAATCCAACATAAGCTCTACCCCCTATCATTGTGGCCATCACCCTGGTTCCTAGGGCCCCCTATATTGTCCCCCCACATCATTAAGGATCCCATGATTGTCCCAGCCCCTGGTGCGTGATGAATTACCCAACCTTAAGGGCGTAATCGCTACTATATCTTACACATCATGCTCTCATCCCTTAGATCCCCAAGCAATTATAAAAGAAAAATCAATAAAAAGGCAAAAGGCCTATGAAGAAGGGTGGAAAAAAAAAGGTCATGTAACTCATGTACCACGATTGCTCCCTCCTACTTATATACACCCAAATGTGGGATTGCATGTGGCTTGGGGCCTTCCCCTAATGCCCCACTTTGTTCCATCATTGTATCACGTGCCACCTACCACATAACGGATGTACCATGGACCTACAACTCCCTTAGAGGTTGAACCACCTAATAGGGTCCTTGATTAACCTCTTTCTTGAACTTAGAGACACATGTACACTCTAAAGCCCATTTGGTTCCATGATTTGTAAGCTCATTTTCTCAATTAAACTAATGATTTATTGTACTACAAGGTGAGGAGATGCATTGGATCTTATACATGATTTCAGGTGGGTCTCATATTGGGGTTTGGTCTCCCTATACGAGGCTAAAGCCCTCTAGAAGGTCATAATGGCATTTGTAGGGTGCGCGTTGAGAGCCATGGGCCTCCACTATAACAAAGAGCAGATAGCCATGCCATGGGATCCTTCATCTCTATCCATTGCTCACTCGTGTTCCACTTGTTTGATGATGATGATGCACCTGCACCACCTTGCCTAGCTGGCTACACACTTGCACTACACACTTGGCAGTTGATCCAGGGTCTAGATTGGGTTGTGTCTCACCATGGTAGAGAAAGGGAGGGCTTGCATCTTTGTTCTAGCCCTTGCAGATGGGATACACGCTTGTTTGATCCACTTGGAGACCCATGAGGATGATTATGTGCCCCCACAGCCACTTGGGAGCACCACGGGTCATTTGCTTGGAGATCAAGGGGCCATCCCCCTTATCATTATTTGTGGAGCCCTTCCATTCATTTTGGCATATGAAGGACTTCACTAGGCCTTCCAACCACCTGCCTAGCTATTGGATTGTCATTTTGGCCCTCCTGAGAGGCTTATCTTTCATATTATGGAGCTATTTGGTGGGCTTGTCACCAAAATATTGTTATTTTGTACATTATTTTATTATTAGGGGCATTAAACCTCCTAACTATTGGATTATCATTTTGGCTCTCTTGAGAGGCTTATCTTTCATATTATGGAGCTATTTGGTGGGCTTGTCACCAAAAGATTGTTATTTTGTAAATTATTTTATTATTAGGGGCATTATTAGGCAAATCAAATCCCTATGAGGATCATATACATTGATTGGAGGATCTCATGCAAAATCTTTCAGGATTATTGTCTAACTTATGGAACACTATTGTTGTGGTTATTTTGTGCCCTAATTGTGATGTGAAATTCTTAGACACTTGGTAATCTTGGCACGTTGCACATGTTATTCATCTTGACAAGAAGATTGAAACATACCTAAGGGTGGGTGTTGCATATGTTATTCATCTTAACAAGAAGATTGAAACATTCCTAAGGGTGGGTTAACTATTTGAACCTTGAAATTCCATCACTTTGCAAGTTAAAGTATGAATCTTTCTTATGACCTTGTAGCTACTTCTCTAGGGCATCCGAAGTTGTAGGAAGGCTCCTTGGTAGGGCAAAAATCCTTAATCAATTTCACTTTGACTCCATTCTCCATAATTAGCTAGGCATTGGTCTCAAGTCCTTGATGATCACCCTAAAATTTTCCCTTTTCACAACTTTTCTGCCTTAACCCTAGACGACCTAGCTAGGGTGGGCATCAAACAAAATCCATTCTAGCCATCAGTTTGTTGAGCAACTTGGTAAGGAACTGCGTTGGGTGTCGCTCACTAGCCCTCCAAGTTTGAAGCAAATCTCACGGTCATTTTTTGAGATACACTAACCCCTAGCTCCAAAATCACTTGTATTTAGGCCTTTCCAGGTTAGTGGCTTTCTATACGATCTCCTATGCTTGAAAACTCGAAGGAAGTTCATCTATTATTGATCCCTTCTTCACCTTTGCTTGACCTAGGCCCTTTGTTTGAAGATTCATCAGAAACCCTAGGTCTTGTTTGGGTCACCTTGGGCTTCTTTGTGTTCCCACATCTCTACCATTTTTTTATTTCACAAGGCCACTTAGAAACCTCTTCTCTTTAGGAATCTTGGGTCTAGGGCATCCCTTGTCAAGAGATAAATCTAATCCCTGGGTTAATTTTAGTTAGCAATGGTATGTTCTATGCTTAGCACAATTACTTCAATGTTCTTTAGCAGCCGAATGACAATTTCAAATTTAGTTTTCCAATAGCAATCACATCAACCATAAATCACATTGACAATAACTGTAGATAGAACATGAACAATAAAAATGCAGAAGACAAACCAAGACAAGAGGACACCAGATTCGGCAGATGCCAGGGAAAAACCCCAAGATGGAGAAAAACCCTTTTATCAATTATTCTTATCATTATATCAAATGTTCAACAGAGAGAGAGAATACAAATAGTTAAAGTTGACTTTCTAAATCAAAGTCAAAACAACCCTCTCAAATCTACAGTCAACTGCAGTCAAATTCAACCCTAACCAAAAAGCCAACACTAGTAAGAGTAACAACAAAATGTCCTTAAAGCAACATGTCACTTCACCCTCAACGACTTGTATAAATATAAGTGACCTCCAACCTCATTTGGCACTTCAATCAGTCACACCTTCTTCTCTCTCCTTCTCTCATTGGTTTGTACAACTATTGGGCAACTCTTCATCTCCAACATGTGGCTAGAAAGGAGGACGAATTTCTAGGCAGATTACAGGACCAAAACTTCAAATTTGTTGCAAGGTATGACCGGCGTTGGTAGACACTTTGACTCATCATTTGAATGTGATTTTTGTGGGAAAATTTCGTTTTTTGCAGGCCATACTGTTTGGCACAGAAACCGAGAATTTTTGGGCACTTTGACCTATGTTTATTACAGGCCTGTTTAACATCATGTCTCTTCTATGTGTTGACCAATTTTAACTGCTCAAAAGTGGATTGTTTTGATTGTTGTTTGACCAGCTAAGGAGGTGAATTAGATGACCTTTGATTGAGTTGTAAAGGGACTATTTTGAACCTTGACCAATGACTAGTTAGGGCACACGCTATTAAATTTGACTGCAGATTTGATAGGCTTGTTTTGACTTTGACTTTGGAAAGTAAATTTAGATATTTTATACTCTCTCTCTCTGCTAAACATTTGATATAATAAGGAGAAGAATTGATCAAAGGTTCTCCCCATCTTGGGGCTTTTCCGTACCATCCGCCAAATCTGGTGCTCATGTCTTGGCTTGTCTTCTGCATTTTGTTATTCATGTTCTATGATCTATATATAACTACTGTCAATGTGATTTATGGTTAATGTGACTGCTATTGGAAAACTAAATTGGAAATTGTCATTGGGTTACTAAAGGACATTGAAGTAATTGTGCTAAGCATAGAACATACCACTGTTAACTAAAATTAACATAAATATATGCAAGAGACAAGCAATATTGCTACTAAATTACTAGTGGTGGTGTTTATATGCGTAGCAAGTTCCATTATTCATTTTAGGAACCAATCAACTAATTCCATTAATACATTAGCATAAACATCATTTATTATATATAATTTATTTCACTTTATGACATTATTACTTTTGTAGATAATATATCAATGTGCTACTAAATTACCTGTGGTGTTGTTTATATACTTAGCAAGTTCCATTATTCATTTTAGGAACCAATAAACTAATTCCCTAGATACATTAACATAAACATAATTTATTACATATAATTTATTTCACTTTATAACATTATTACTTTTGTACATAACATTATCACTTTTGTACGCGATCCAACCTCGGGGTCTATGGATGATCCAAGTACAGAGGGGAATGGACTTCTATCAGTACTACCATCGTCCATGCATCGACCACAGAATACAGGGGCCTGACAAGGCCTAATTTCATGACTTTTTGAGCTACTACCAGTACTCTTTTCACATAACAACCTTATGTATACATTTATTTTTGACATGTAATTATGCACATACTACCAGTATACCCTACGGGTTTTTTGTACATGAACATCTGAAGGTGGTTCGCCACAAATTAAAGCATATGCTTCTTCAAGCGTCTACAATATGTAATTTTCAAATATTAATGGAAATTACGATTTTTCCTTGGGAAAAAAACATTATTACTTTTGTACATAACATTTGTAACTCCTAAAATAAACATTGCAATGGATAACTCATCTTTAACGCTTAATGTTATAGGCTAAATAGATGAGATGGTAATACTCTTTGTGATTTTTAAATAATAGTGATTCTAAATGATTATGGTATACATTACACTGATGACAAGTCTCGCAAGGTTCTTAAATTCTAGACTCTTAATTTGGGATTTATAATTAAATTTTAATGACTTGGTCATGTTTACAGTTTTATTAAATTTTACTGTCTTTAAAGTTTAGTTGCTACTTAAATTTTGAAATGATTCATCATGCATCATAGAATGATTAGGTAGACAATAGTAGATTGTAAGTTGTAGCAGACTAATAATACTTCTCAAGTTCTTAACAATGGGCAATGATGACGAAATTTGTTTTTGTGATGCACAATGATGATTAGATAGTATTAGACTTTAGTATTCTATTTTGTAATTTGAATTTCAAAATTAGTAATAGTTATGTTTTCTATATTTTAATTTATCATTCATGTTTATGCTGAGTTACTAAATTTTATTTTTATTTATATATTTTTAATAAATATAAAAATTACTTGTCGGACTTGTCATCTTGTCGTCCCAATCCGTCGTCCCCTGAAAATTTGGGGGTGCGCTCTTAAAATTTTGGAGGTGTGCTCTTGTCGTCCCCTAAAAATTTGGCGGTGCGCTCTAGCTTCCAGGAAACTCATCCCCCTGTACCATCATCCCCCCAGACTGCATCCCCACGTACCCCCTCCCCACAGTTAGTGCAACATAGGGTTTACTTAATGTAAAGTTATAAAAGCAAGGCTAGGGAGAGGAAGAAGACACACCGTACAACAACACTAGCCTCAGGAGGAGAAGTGTGTTACTTCAAAGTGTCAAATCTAAGGAAGTAAAGAAGGGAAACTAGAGATCTAACATAGGGTTTACTCAACGTAAAGTTATAAAAGAAAGGCTAGGAAGAGGAAGAAGGCACACCATACAACAACACTAGCCTCAGGAGGAGAAGTGTGTTACTTCAAAGTGTCATATCTAAGGAAGTAAAGAACGGAAACTAGAGATCTAAAGTTGCCAAGGAAATTGATCTAAGGGAGAGGCAGAAGACACACCATACAACAACACTAGCCTCAGGAGGAGAAGTGTGTTACTTCAAAGTGCCGGATCTAAGGAAGTAAAGAAGGGAAACTAGAGATCTGAAGCTGCCAAGAAAATTGATCTAAGGCAGATCGGCTAGCTCAAATCTTGGGCATTTGTATTTTTGTATTTTCTCAATTGGGCCATTATCCTAGGATGGGTGCCCATATAACTTTGGATTATTAATGAAAAAATTTAATTTGGCATGATTAGTTAGTGTCATTGTGAATGAGATCAAAGCTGCCAAGGAAATCGATCTAAGTCAAATCAGTTGCATTAGATAGGAAATCGATCTAGGGTAGATTGATTAGATCAGATCTGGGGCATTTGTATTTTTGTATTTTCTCAATTGGGCCATTTTCCCGGGATGGGAGCCTAAATAACTCTGGATTATTAATGAAAAAATGTAATTGGGCATGATTGGTTAGTGTCATTATGAATGAGATCATTATATTTGCTTCCGCTGAATTTTATTGTTAGGAACCTAGTTGTGTTAGGTTTACAAGAATTCTAACAAGAATCAACTCTCCAAGAGGAATAACATTTTTGCAAATTCCATTGATTTCTTTTTGGTTAATATACAATAACAAAGAAATGTTAATATATAATAACAAAGAACACATATAACTTCGATATAACTTTGGAACACAAAATGTGGTTTGAAGTTGCCTCGAGATGCTTGCTTTGCCTAAAAATTTAGAACAACACCAGATTGATTTGTCCCTAGACTCTCATTTACCAAATAGGGAATAACGACATAACCACTAACTGAAAAGTTAGAACAACAACAGATTGATCTATGCCGCAACTCTTATTTAAAGAATAAGGCTTAACGACATAACAATTGTCCAGTTGATGGACTATTAACATTCTGTGATTTTATTGAATTTGCTTCCAAGTAATAATGCACCTCAAATTGCAGTGGGGAATTGAGAAAGAGAGTTGGATTTGCTATAAAAAAATGCAACTCAAATTGCGGGGGGGGGAATAAAGAGAGCTGTATTGGGGCAAAGTGGGGAATTAAGAAAGAGAGTTGGATGTGCTAAAAAAAATGCAACTCAAATTGCAATGGGGAATTAAGAAAGAGAGTTGGATTTGCACAAAAAACCATGTAATTACAGTGGGGAATTTAGAAAGAGAGTTGGATTTGCTCAAAAAATACATGTAAAAATTACTAAGATAGTTATAAGGAAGGACTTTGTATTTTTTTCATCCAAACATTTGCCTATAGTAGAATTTTTTTTTTTTTTTTTTTATACAGTTGCTGGTTAATTCAAGGAAAAGGTTAAAAAAAGGGAGGAGGAGTTGTATTGAAATGATAGAACAATTGAGGATAGTACATGATGTTATGCAGTGAATTTGTTTTAGTTGAGATGCAATTGAATTGTTAATGATTTTTAATTTGAAGATTCAAGAGAACCATTTTGACATAAGAAAGAAGAAAAAGCAAGTGGTTGTGAACATTAGGCATATTCCTTCCAATATGTACTCATTAATCCTATCACATTGCAGTGCAGATAATACAACTACAAGAATGGAAAATCCTAAATGAGCTGTACACAACAATGGATATTTCACCTTTCTCAATTGCAAAGTAGGAATATACAATGGAAAAATATGGAGATCCCTGGACAATGCACACATTCCAAATAATCATTTTAAATATGGGTAAAAATATGTAATGCCCCTTAATAATAAATAATAAATAATAAAAATAATATAATATAATATAAAATAAATACTAAACAATAAATAAAAAATAGTAATAGTAAATAAATAATAAAAAAATAAATTACATGCTCTTAATAAATATAAATAAGAAATAAAACAAGAAAGCAGTAAGTTGCATGTTGACACATGGAGTGTGTGCATGTGGTTCCCCTTCCAATGTTTTCTCTATTTAATAGATGGGGAGGAAGATGAGAGGCATTCCATCATTCCATGATTCCATCATCAATTCTCTTGGGAGAATAGTGTTGTGAGACAAAGGATACCTTGGCAGTAGTACGTTGATTGAGGGTTCGGGGGTGGCTAATTGTAGCAAGATTTTGTGTAATTGAGCCTACAGTTGGGTGGAGAGTCATCCGCAAGTCTTTGTTGCAGTTATCAAAATTCAACTAGCATAAAAATTGTTTACTTTATGGCAAAGAAATAAATTATGAATTTAATGAAAAAATTCTTAACATGAAGAGTAAGAAGGAAATTCAATAGAAACTCTATAACAAGGCCATGAGAAGAATTATGCACAAATTGACAAGAATAATCCCAACTGGAATAAGAGTAAATCTATAAGAGAAGAAATCAAGTGGGAACTTGATGAGATAAGAAAATCTTTTTAGGATGAACAATGACAATTACACAAGTGATGGATACATCCCTAGCGTTCAACATGCCCTCATGTAGGTGGATTAAGCATGACAAAAGAATTAAACAAGGACGATCAAGTGTAGGTGTGCCATTGGATAAGCATAATATGTATAGTGACCATGGAATTTTAATTTTATATTGATGATTTAAGGAATGATTGTGCAACTAGTAATATTTTTAAATGAATTTCACTAAAATTTCCTTGAGGAAGGAATAATACATGATGACAGATTATGGCTCGAGATGATGAGGCTCATTTAAAATTTAATGATGTACTTAAAATGAATATACCTGGTCAACTTAGTCGCTGAAAAAAAGTGGGAATGATTATCAAAAAGTAATCGGTATCTTGATGAAAACATGACACTAATAAGATTGGTGAGATTACCTAGATCCTAGGGAGACATTGAATAATCTTATTTCATAGTTGCTATTCATTGTTTCTATAACGAAATGGAATTGATTCATGATAAGAATGATTATAGTATTATTGTTCTATATTTTATGTGTATTGAGATGATTCTCATATTTATGATGAGGTTTCATGATATGATGTTATGAGGATAATGATGCACATGTGATTCTTATAGTGATGATGTATCCTTATGATGATGATGATGATATGCATAGGCATTATGATGTTATGTCGAGGTATATTAACATATTCATTTACTACGTGATGATAGGTATTTAATGTTGAATACTCATGATGGATATGATATGCATAACGTGGCATAGGAATTATGATGCTATAATATGAGGTTTATTGACATGTGGTTCATTTATTATGTGAAGTCATGATGGTATTTGATGCAAATATGTTGATGTTATAACTTATGATGGTATTTCATGAGGTGAAGCATATGATAGTTGCATACAAATTTATGACATGCATGAGCATGCAGTTCATTATTATTCATAATTTTGCGATTAACAATGATGAATGTTCTCATGATGACATGCAAGACTTGGCATGTGGATTATTTTCTATGATACTATGATGGTACGTATAGCTGATGCATTGGTTCCATATTGAAATGTGGTGATTGACAAGAAATCACAAATGGGCCGAGAGGGCTAGTTTATTTGATGATCTCGTGCGAGATCATATGCACGAGGGAGAATAAGTAACACCATATGGGCTGGGGACAAGCTCAATCAACACTACATATACCAGTGGTTCCTTTGTCTTGTGTAGCTCTTGAAGGGCTATGTGACCATCTTGAGGAGGCCAAGTGCCTGATATTGAAGGCTAGGTGTCTAGTTTTGTATTGGGATGCCAAAGTCTGGTGGGGGTGTAAGGACTTCAATGCTTGGGGTTGTGTGCCTTAGTGAGTTGTGGATGGAGTGGGCCAACCTTGTGAGATGCCCAATGAAGATCTCTGATATTGACTGCAATATTAATTCTTGTGAATGTTCAGAAAGTATAAATTCATCAAAGTTCTTTTTGAGCTTAAAAAAAAGAAGAAGCTTCATTAGAGTTCCTTTTGAGCTTAAAATGTTTAAAACAAATCTTCCAAGGGATATTTTTTTTACTTGCTTTTCTTAAGGTTTGCCTCCATAATAGGTAATTTTCTTGGTATGCTGACTTATTTCCACAACCCATTTATTTTGGTAGTATTAGCTATAAAAAATCCAGCCCTAAGATACAGGTGTCACTTCAACTTTGTAACATATTTAAAGAAAAAAACAAAGCTTAAACATTTTAGCATGTAAATAGTAGCTACTGTTTACTATCAACTATGTATTGCTCCATTCAAAAAATATACATTAAAGCACCGTTCACATGACCAAGAAAGACCTGCCCCTATTAAGCATTTGTGATGTGCATCCACAGAGGAATAACATTTCTGAGCTGTTTAAAACTTGTTACATGCATTCAACTAGTATTCATAGCATATTTGTGGCTATGGGTGCTGAAATCATAGTATATTGTGAATATATCATTGGGATGACTCATAGCCATGACATTATGGTAGTTCTGGTGGTAGAAAGTTGCAAGCATCAACTTGGCAAACAGTGTTTTAAAAGCAAAGCATTGTGAAAAACGATGAGAAATGGAACATACATATTTTACCTGATTGTTTTGTACATATAATAGTTGATTTGATCTTAGTTCTGGTTACCCTGGGTTAATCTTTGTGCACACTTCAATGAGTCATGCATTACTACCTATTTGCCTACTTATGTATTTTGAGATTTATAAGAAATTTACATGAGTAGGAAATATGAACGACATACAAATTACTTATTGGCAAATGCCATGAATATAACTTAGTGCTAAAATATTTATTTAGGAAGAGTGTATATATTATGAACTTAAGTTGATAATTGCTAATAAACTGTCTGAAAAAATGCTGTTATGATTGAAAGAGAGCCCTGTAACTGAAATCCATGCTGAAAATTGGAGAACTTACAACTGAAACTAAACGCATGAGTTTTTTAGACCAAAATTGGATAACTAATGTTCGAAACTGAAAAATGAAATATTGTCAGCCAAGAGTACAATGAAATAGACTCATACAGTTTCTTTTTGTTATTTTTGTCAAGTATCCTTCACTATAGAGGTATGGATGCTAACTCAGGCCTAGACCCAAGGCAATATTCATAGAGTGAAAGAGCACTCAGCCAATGTTCGACTACGAGTTAAAGTGTGGCCTTCAGTGTACTTGAATATTAGATAGGAAACGACAGCCTCTATCGAGAAAAACATGAGTTTTAGCAAGTAAAGATCCAGTGAGACCAATATAGCCAGGGTCAGCTACCTGGGAGCAGATGTTATTTTTAATGACTTTCCTTATTTACTTGATTCAAATGTCCCAAATTTAATAACTAAATTCCAACCCTAAGTTCATTTAAATAGGTTTGATTTCATTTCAAAACAGTTAATGAAGACATATAATTACTAAGGAGCAAGTTACAGGGTGTTAACAATAGTAAAAGTGGAACTTGATGGTCTTATTCAAGTTTTTACTTGGAATTTTGGATTATGATTCTGTTTCTAAGGGATTAAAAATTTTCCGAGGGTTCAAAAAATTTCAAATAAATCCTAAACCTCTTGAAAACTAATGGCAGTTATATCAAAAATTCATCTCAATCATGATTCTTATAGGTATCAAAGAGTCTTAATGGTTTCTATCTATCAAATTAAATATATGATGAATATTCTTTTCTATCGAAAATATACAAAGATCAATCCACAAAGGAATTTGTATTTCACCGTATTTCAGTAAAAGCTAGCCGTCATTTTCCAAATCTCATGCTTAAGATCAAACAATACCTATAGGGTACACCATTATTTCCCATTGAAATTTCAATAGTACACGTCCCTTAAATATTGTACTTATTGTGCTACCTGTCACAAGGTGCGTTGAATTTCCACCCTGATCCAAAATTTTCTGTCCACAACGAATACGACAAATGGTTGGACGCCTTCCTCGACCGTCCATTCCACCATTAACTCATTTGTCCTCTTATCCATGGACGCCCGTCACATTGTTAACGTGCTTGTTTGCTGACAGCCACTCCATGGATATGTGTTTTAAATAAATTATGGGAGGAATTTGAACCCTCAACCCACCAATGGAAAAGCACCTTAAATATCATGTGACAACCAAGACCACTAAGCTGCACCATGTGACGGTACGTAAAATTAAGGTCTCTTTTTCTCACCTTTCCATTCAAGGTATTTAAGATGGAATAAACTTCTCTCTAAGTTATTGTGTGGCCGATAGCAAGTCTTTAGTTTCCTTTATATCATGAACTTTTGTTTGAAGTCATAAACTTTATGTATGTATATTTTTTTGTATGATTAGAATGGCTTGGACAATGTAGGGGAAAATTTAAACAAGTCCAACCTCTCATGCAAAAATAAAATAAAGTTTAAGATTCCATGCCCTCATCTCGTGTTGGAATGAAAATGGATAAAATTCCATGTTCATGGCATGGAACAAGATAAGATCATGATGGGAGATAATTGAACAAACGGGTTATGTCATTCAATAACACAAGTAAGTCGTTGTTTACAATAATCATGTTTCAAAATAATGAAGGGATGTTATTCTTTCAACCATGGTTTTTCATTTAAAAAATTCAACGTTTTATTTTTGGAAACTCAATCTTTTAGTTTTGATTAAAAATATTGATTCTTACATAAAGTATACTTGTCTATTAAGTTTGGATGTAAACTTGATTTATCATGTGGGTTTTTTTGATCTAGCCATAATGTCGTTGACACTAATAGATTAGATTTACATTTGACCCAAGTAGAATTATCTCTACCTTGTTGACAGAAGAATAACTAATAATATGGTATCCCTTATTGAATTAGGTAAGATTGATCATTAGCCAATTAGGACTTGATTTCGTCAATTGATTATAGATATACCAACCTTTCTCATGGTGTTGATATATTGCAAGTTATCACTCATAGTTGGTGTAGTTGATAAATTATAGGAATATACATGTTTAAAGGTTTGAATGATCAAGCATAAAAATTGTTTACTTTTTGGCAAAGAAATAAATTATGAATTTAATGAGAAAATTCTTAACATGAAGAGTAAGAAGGAAATTCAATAGAAACTCTATAACAAGGCCACGAGAAGAATTATGCACAAATTGACAAGAAGAATCCCAACTGGAATGAGGGTAAATCTATAAGAGAAGAGATCAAGTGGGAACTTGATGAGATAAGAAAATCTTTTTAGGATGAACAATGACAATTACACGAGTGATGGATAAATCTCTAAGGTTCAACATGCCCTCATGTAGGTGGATTAAGCATGACAAAAGAATTAAACAAGGATGATCGAGTGTATGTGTGCCATTGGATAAGAAGAATATGTATAGTGACCATGGAATTTTATTTTTATATTGTACAACCAGTAATATCTTTACAATGAATTTCACTAAAATTTCCTTAAGGAAGGAATAATACATGATGAGAGATTATGGCTCGAGATGATGAGGCTCATTTAAAATTTAATGATGTACTTAAAATGAGTATACCTATGGTGTAAATGGTCAACTTAGTAGTTGGAAAAAGTGGGAACGATTATAAAAAAATAATCAGTATCTTGATGAAAACATGACACTAATAAGATTGGTGAGATAACCTAGATCCTAGGGAGATGTTGAATAATCTTATTTCATAGTTGGTATTCATTTTTTATATAAGGAAATGGAATTGATTCATGATAAGAATGATTATAGTATTATTGTTCTATATTTTATGTGTATTGAGATGATTCTCATATTTATGATGAGGTTTCATGATATGATGGTTTGAGGATAATTATGCACATGTGATTCTTATAGTGATGATGTATCCTTATGATGATGATGATATGCATAGGCATTATGATGTTATGTCGAGGTATATTGACATATTATTTTTTTGTTAACAGAGGAATTGGCAACTGGAGTGGCCTCACAACTCACATTACATGGGGTCGATTCTGACCGCTACCACTATAACCCTTAGGAAACTGCGCCCGCCCCTCTCCACAGCTCCGAGTTAGTCTGGGGGAATTGAACTCGTGACCTTCAGTACGGAGCCTGCCTTTCTAACGAACTTCACCGCATTGCGATTACCAACTTTGCTACCCCCACGGGGCTATATTGACATATTCATTTACTACGTGATGATAGGTATTTAATGTTGAATACTCATGATGGATATGATATGCATAACATGGTATAGGAATTATGATGCTATGATATGAGGTTTATTTACATGTGGTTCATTTATTATGTGAAGTCATGATATGTCTTTGATGCAAATATGTTGATGTTATAACTTATGATGGTATTTCATGAGGTGAAGCATATGATAGTTGCATACAAATTTATGACATGCATGAGCATGTAGTTCGTTATTATTCATAATGTTGCGATTAACAACTATGAATGTTCTCATGATGACATGCAAGACTTGGCATGTGGATTATTTTCTATGATATTATGATGGTATAGCTAATTCATTGGTTGCATATTGAGATGTGGTGATTGATAGGAAATCACAAATGGGCCGAGAGGGCTGGTTTATTTGATGATCTCGTAGGAGCCCATATTTGCGACGTTGAATATGTAACACCATATGGGCTAGGGACAAACTCAATCAACACTACATATGCCAGTGGTTCCTTTGTCTTGTGTAGCTTTTGAAGGGCTATGGGACCATCTTGAGGAGGCCAAGTGCCTGATATTGAAGGCTAAGTGTCTAGTTTTGTATTGGGATGCCAAATTCTGGTGGTGGTGTAAGGACTTCGATGCCTGGGGTTATGCGCCTTAGTGAGTTGTGGAGGGAGTGGGCCAACCTTGCGAGATGCCCGGTGACATTGAGCACTGTACCGGATGTCTGCCTTGGGGCAGATGAGGTCTGAGTCAGGGGCGAGCCTTGGGGCTAGCCTTGAACTAGGATATAGACCTAGGAGGCTTATGCTTGATTCTGAAAGTGGGAAAAAGGACAGAGATTCCTTGGGATTTCGCGGGTGTTGTGAAACTTTCGATGCCTACTGGTTATACTAGTTCAACAAAGGGTGTTGGGACTATTACATGAAGTAATAAATAACAAAATAAATGTAATGTCCCTTAATAATAAATAATAAATAATAAAAAAAACATAATTCAACTTAACTTCTGGACGAAGTTCCTTATAGTGGGGGAGTATATAATGTCCCTTAATACTAAATAATAAATAATAATAAATAATAAATAATAAATAATATAATATAATATTAAATAAATAATAAACAATAAATAAAAAAATAGTAATAGTAAATAAATAATAATAATAATAAAATAAATTACATGCTCTAAAATAAATATAAATAAGAAATAAAACAAGAAAGAAGTAAATAAGAAATAAAACAAGAAAGAAGTAAAAATCAATAAAGCTATCAAAAAGTAAAAAAAAAAAGAAAAAAAAGAAAGCGGTAAGTTGCATGTTGTCACATGGAGTGTGTGCATGTGGTTCCCCTTCCAATGTTTGCTCTATTTAATAGATGGGGAGGAAGATGAGAGGCATTCCATGATTCCATGATTTCATCATCCATTCTCTTGGGAGAATAGTGTTGTGAGACAAAGGATACTCTGGTAGTAGTACGTTGATTGAGGGCTCGGGGGTAGCCAGTTGTAGCAAGATTTTGTGCAATTGAGCCTACGGATGGGTGGAGAGTCGTCCCCAAGACTTTGTTGTAGTTAGTAGAATCCAACTAGCATTCAACCCTTAAATCATAAGTGAGAAGCATCATCGCCACAGGTAAGTAGTCTCTACTCATTTATTGTAATTTGATGTCAATTAGTTGATAAATTGCGTGTTGATTATAAATCGCATGATTAATCTAATTAATTACATGTTTTAATTTTGTGGATGTCACAAAATCATTTCGTAATAATTCTTTTATATGGCAATGCACAAAACACATCATCATAACAAAAAAAATTCATGCGGACACACGTATGCCTTCCAGATAAAAACCTCGTATCTTTCATAAATCATGAGAAAACAACAATGATTGATAAAATTTATAAATATGCTTAATCAGACAAAATAGTTTAGATGCAATTGAATTGTTAACGATTTTTTTTGAAGATTCAAGAGAATCCTTTCTACATAAGAAAGTAGGAAAAGCGAGTGGTTTTGGACACCAGACATATCCCTTCCCATGTGTAGCCATTATTCCTATGATATTGCAGTGCAGAGAATCTAATTACAAAAATGCATACATATTATAACTCATTAATTATAAAAATATAGAACTGAAAAATGGCAAATCCTAAATGAGCTCTACACCAACATTGGATGTTTCACCTTTTTCAGTAACAAAGTACGAATATACTATGGAAAATATGGAGATGCCTAGAACAATACACACATGCCAAATAATCATTATAAATATGGGTAAATATGCACTTTCTAAATCAGGATTTAATTTTTATATATGTCAATGCACAAAACACATAATCATAACTAAAAAATGCACACGGACCCACTATGCCTACCAGATTGAAACCTCATATCTTCTTTCATAAATCATGAGGCAATGACAATGATCGATAAAATTTATGAATATGCTAATCAGAAAAAAATAGATCTCATCCTTTATAAATGAACAGGTTTCACATTAAAAATTGAATTACCAGGTGAAGTGTCACAATGAAGAATTAACAATAATCATTGCTAAGATGCTTGGAAGTTGATAAAAAGAATAATGCACAAAAGTTAGACAAGAACCTCGTCATTTACACGCTTAAATACAAAAGTGAAGTATCTAAGCTCTAGACCTCTATATATGTACAAAATAATTTGCATAGTCCTCTCATCCAGATATTTAAACAATAATTGAATTACCAGAAAAACATATATTCCCCGTACTATGTAATTTAGAGCAACAGGGAAAAGTATATATAGTCTTGACAAATATAGAGAGATGCTTGCATATTGGTATACGAACTTCAGATTGGAAAACAGATTTGCAAATATTGGCAGCGTGTTTCCAATGAAAGACTTGGTAAATCTATCAATCAAATAGGTCCAAAGTTCAAAGTTCAAACCTCCTCTTCACATATGTGCAGAAAAATCCATAAATCTACTGCCAAAAATTTTCATATATCACAGAAAAACAAAAATCAGTTAGGTAATGAACACAACAGTGAAGCATAAATTCACATATATATATATATATATATATAACACCAAAAACATGCATAACAATGAATCACAAAAACTAACATTCTGAAAGCATCCATCATCATGCCAAAAAAAATTTTAACCTGAAATTTCTTTGTGCAAGCTGACTAGATTAATAATGCTGTGGAGTGACATGGTGGAGGGCAATTTTAAAAATTTTCCGTTAAAGAGAGATGAGATGGATAAACTTGAGTGAAGGGAAAACTTCCCTTACTTCTCGTTAATGGTTAAAAAGGAAGGAAAAGCATGGAAAAGCTGTTCAAAAGGAAGGAAAAGCATGGAAAAGTTGTTAACGGTTCAAAACAGAACAAAAGCATGGAAAAGCTATTAGGGAAAATATCCGTTGAAAGGAAGTCCAAAACCTTAGATAAGAAGCAACCTTGGTTATATATATCAAGCCTTGCAGGCTTTCCACACTATAATTGATCATTTATTGGAGCAACAGCTTCAAAGACGCAACTTAAGTTCTCAACGCTCTTCTGGGTCATGGAGTTCAATGCTCTTTTGGGTCATGGAGATCATTTCTGCTCAACGCTCAACTACAGGACTGTTTTTCTTTTAATTCCAGGTATTTATTTTCTCTATGCTGTGCTTTGTTCTACTCTTATGCTTCCTTCAACATTGCCTTATGGCTCATTGATGTTATATTGTTCATTAAATTCGTATTACCCTCCTCCCTCTACCTGTTTTCCATTTATTTGCATGAACTTATTTACTTGACTTGAATTGAATTCACTGTTTTAAGCTTGCATAAAATCTTGGAAAATTCTATCTGATGGGAACCATCATTTAAGGACGCAGCCTCATAGATAGATTCGACCTTGGTTGGTGAAACCTGATCCAAACCCTCTTTGAACCCTAAACACCCTTCTTTCTTCTAATTTTGGTGATTTTCTCTTCTCCGTTCTTCAACCAACCCGTAGTTGTTGAAGCCCTGCGTCGGCTCCTACCAACAAATTGAATCATCTTCTCTTTATCTTCTTCATTGCTTTAACCCTGTGCATATGTATCCATCACATGTTATTAAATTTAGTTTATTCTTTCTAACTCAAACTCAAACTCAAGCTCATCGAAGATTTTTTTGTTCAAGGGCAACTCAAACTCAAGCAACCCTTCCTCCTTTTGTATCTATTTGGTTTAACATGAACCCCTCTCTCCGTCTGGAGCTCAAACAGAAACCCTCTTTCCTTACTTTGATTGTCTCATTAATTAGCATAAACCTTTATGTGTCCTCATCTTCGCCTGTCTCATTAATTAAAATAAACCTCTCTGTGTCCATCTGTCTCATTAGATTTCATTATAACTACCAATTCCCGCCAATTCTCGTTATATTTCATTAGAATCGTTGTATGAGAAAATTATAATTTCAATTTTGGGGTTTCAAATCAAAACAAAAAACAAATGTATTGATTGCGTCTTAAAAACAGTTTCACTTTGGTCACCTTTTTATTAATTCACATATTATTACTTTCAAAGACTTTTTCCAACTATTTTAAATATTTGTTAGTTGTTATGGTGGTGTACTTTTATGGTGTGGATTTCATGAAATGAAATGAGACTAGACTTATTATTCTTTACCTAAATTTAGATCACATCTTTAACACATTTCATATCAATTTTATTCTAGATATGTTTTTCCGTGTTTAGAATCATTGATATTAAATTGTTTATTTATTTATTTGAGTTGGTATAATATGCTATATGCATGTGTTTGTTTATGCTAAAGTTTATGAGGAAGGGAGATGGAGTGGGGCAAGGTGGGATGAGATGGAAGACAGAGGGTGAGGGAAGCATGAAGGAGGGTAGGTGGTTGAGAGGGAGAGGGAGAGGGAGAGGGAGGAGGGTATGGTGAAGTAGAGGGAAGGAGGGTAGGTGGTTGATAGGGAGAGGGAAGAGGATATGGCGAAGTAGAGGGAAGGAGGGAAAGGGGAGAGTAGGTGGTTGAGAGGGAGATGGAGGAGGGTGTGAGAGGGGGAGGTGGAGAGAGAGGGAGAGGGTGTGAGAGGGGTAGGAGAAGGTGGAGGGAGGAGGGGAGGTGGAGAGAGAGGGAGAGGGTGTGATAGGGGTGGGAGAAGGTGGAGGGAGGAGGGGAGGCGAGGTGGGAGGGAGATGGAGGCACAAGGGGGAGGGGAGGTCAAGTGGGGTGAGGGGTAGGCGGGAGGTGGAGTGGGGGGTTGGAGGGAGAGGAAGAGAGGAGCATGGGGGAGGTGGGGTGAGATGGACAAGGAGGGGTGGGAGAGGTAGATGGAAGGGGAGATGGATGGGAGGTGGGCAAAGGGGGGACAAGATGGTGGCGCAGGTGGAGGGAGGGGTTGGCAGGAGGTGGCGGGAGAGGCATGGCCCGAGGTGGAGGGAGGGGTTGGCAAGAAGTGGAGGAGGGGTTGGCAAGTAGGGTGGGAAGGAGATGGAGGGGAAAGGGGAGAGGGGAGGTCAAGTGGGGTGAGGGGTAGGCAGAAGGTGGAGTGGGGGGTTGGAGGGAGATGAAGAGAGGAGCATGGGGGAGGTGGGGTGAGATGGAGAGGGAGGGGGTAGGGTAAGAAGGTGGAGGAAGAGGAAGGTAGGGGCAAGGTGGAAGGAGGTTGAAGGGAGGAGCGTGGGGGGAAGTGGGGGGGTTTGAGGTTTAGAGGGAGAGGGAGGGCGAGAGGGGAGGGAGGGGAGGTGGGGTAAGGGGGGACGAGATGGTGGGACAGGTGGAGGGTAGGTGGGTGAGAGGGAGGAGAGGGAGAGGTGTGAGCTGAGGTGGAGAGAGGAGCATGGGCAAGAGGTGGGGGGAGAGGTGAGGGGCAAAGTGGAAGGAGGGTTTAGGAAGGGGAGCACAAGGGGGAGTGGGGTTAGAGGGAGAGGGAAGTGCGAGATGGAAGGAAGGAGGTAGAGGGAGGAGGAGGGTAGGTGGGGTCGGTGACGGGTAGGCGAGAGGTGGAGTTGGGGGTTGGAGGGAGAGGAAAGGAGGAGCATAAGGGAGGATGGGGGTGAGAGGGAGAAAGAGGAGCAGGGAGGTGGGGGTGGAGGGAGGCATTGTGGGGTGAGAGGGAGAGGAAATGGGGTGGAAGGCAAAGGAGGAAGGGGGAGACGAGGTGGGATGGGGGAGGTGGGGTGAGAGGGAGAGGGAGAGGAGGTGGATGGGAGGTGGGGCAAGGAGGGAGGGTATAAGGACCTGCGGTCCTTGGCACGATCGCCTGAAGTGCGACCGTGGGTGAAGTGAGTGTTTTAGACGAAGTGCAAACGTTCGATTGAAATGCGAAGCTGCAATTGGAGTATTATGCGAGTTCTCTTGGAGGTGCGACAATATAATGCGCATATATGGACAAGAGAGCGAGTATATATACGCATGGAGCGTGGGACAAAACACATGGAGCCGACCCTTGCTTGGATGAAAGGCCGACGGTGCATTCATGGTGAAGTAGGGGCTCGTTTGGCATGGAGGACGAGTCGGCTGGGCAAGCCAACACGCCCAACCATGGGTATAAGTTGCAGATGCGTTAAGGCATTTGGATCATCATTCGATCACACATATATATTCGCTACAAGGAGTAGAGGCGTAGTCTTGTGTGCAAATACAAGGAGGAAAGGCGCAGTTATACACATGCACCCATTCTTGGGCAAGTTGCACAAAGGAAGGCGTTAACTCGATATTGGGTGAAGGTGCGGGCAGGTGCGCCCAATGGTTGGGTGAGGCGTGCACGGTGAACGTGTGGCGCCCGATTTGTGCAAAGGCTTGGCGAGGGTGTCTTGGCGACTTGGGTGAGCGCCTGCCCATCGTGCAAGTCTGCACGAAGTCTTGTTGGTGTGTTGGGTTGTGGACGGAGGTGTGTCTCGGTTGGAGGCGCCTGTGTGTGGCGACTTGGAGGCGCGCCTGAGTTGGGCAAACGACATGATTGTGCGATGAGGTGAACAAAGGATTGGTTAGTCATGCGGCGACCGTGTGGAGGTGTCGACGAGCTGGGAAACCGATTTTGACGAAGTTGTGAAAAATTGGCTAAGTGTAAATTTTGGGTTTCCCAAGATTTAACTTGTGCATTGTAAAAGTGAAGATTGTATAATATATTGATATCGGGCAGACTCATATTGCAGGGAGTTGCGCCTCCCTTTATACTGTTGTGCATTTCTCTTGTATAATGCTGTTGATAATGAATGTGTATGGGTGTTCATTGGTATAAAGGAACATTAATAATACTTGGTTGAGAATCACAAACTAAG